>JANAVB010019796.1:374558-489558 GCA_029216955.1 Iris pallida | reverse complement strand
CTGTTTTGTAGCTTTGATGACAATGTATGTGTCGAGTTAGATCATGTCAAATATCGATTTATTAATTATCAAGATTAGGTTGACTGCGATATAGTTTGGGTCAACAATCTCTTCCATTTTGATAATTGATAAAATTACGATATTTGCGTGTCGCAACATTCATACCTGGACACATATATTGCTCTTCCGTAGATGGACAATTCGTCTCTCCCGTAAATAGAGAAGTCCTAATACAAGTACTAGTCCAAACAATATAGCACAAGTGTAGCACAATATAGTATTTATCCATACATGGTTAAGCAAATATTACAGATATTACATATATTTCTCCCTCTTTGAAATTTAGCAAAATGAGATAGAAGCTCCCCCGTAGGAAAATAACCATGCAATCACATAACCAAGCTCAAGTCCAACGTAAGAAATAACTAGCAAATAAACCAAATAGAAGCAATAAAGTCATAAAGTAGTACAAAGCATAGTGTTCAACTACATAATCACTGAATGAAAATAACAAAGTGCATAAACAAAAGACATCCTAAGCATCAGCAGCATCATAAAATGGATCACGGCCGTCGTAGAGCACGGGAAGGTCCAGCAGAGTCTGATGGGTCGCTGGCAGAGCGACGAGGATCAACAAACGCCGTGTCTGGATCTAAATACCTCATGACCCAGGCGTCGTCGATATGATAACCTTCGCGAGAAGGGTCTCGTACCATAGGATAAGACACCATAGGATGAAAGGCCAAGGAGTACTGGATGTCATTCAGAGTGTTGCTGATGACCGACATCTGCAAGGTGGTACGATAGTCCATCTGAGTCCAACGATCGTCCTCCAAGCGAAAATGATCACGCAACATGGTCCGAATGGACTCAAGAGTAGCAGGTGGCTCGGGCGCATGTTGTCCAAGAGCAGGTGGATCAGCCTGAGCATCAGACTCGAAATGCTCGGACTCAGCAGGAGACTCAACAGCTGCTAGAAGCCTCCTTGCCTTAGACAGATAGGCAGGGGCTGGAAGGAACTGGCACTCATCAAGAAAAACATTGAACGCACAAAAAATCATTGGCAAATATAGGGCGTAGACCAATGATCGAGGTTTCTTCTGTGCACTAATCATCCAGTCTATCATAGTGCACGAAAAGTTAAAGGGAACATGGAAGTGAAGATGATAAAGTGCAAAGATCTCAAGATAAGATACTTCATCGGTCGATCCCGCTTTGGGCAATATCATGGAGAAAATGATACGATGAAGTTCATAGAAATACGGGTTAAAAATTTTTGCAAGTAACTTGCGTGGACGAGTATTGGAAGTACACAAATCATCCTTGAAACTCTCAAGGGACGGTCCATCGGGAAATTGAAACTTGCGTGCATCGACAAGTTTCTCCCAAGAATTGGGTTCCGGGATCTCGAGATATTCCGCAAGTTCAAAATCATCAAAAGTGATATCGATTTCGGCAACACGAGAATACATTCGTGTGTCGTCAAAGGTGAGATTACAGTAAAACATTTGGATGGCATTCATATATATAAGAGATGATGTAGAAACTAACTCATCAAGACAAAGATCATGGAACAATAAGTCATATATAGAAAATATTATAAAATTGATAGGATGACCCGCATACATACTCCTTGAATGAAAGTCATTGAACCATTCAATGGAAGCCTCCAATGAAACAAAAATTTGTTCATTGAATGTGTCACTCCCCAATCCTGGAATACGTATTTTAATACGTAAACCGATAAATTATATTTATCTTGAATTTATACGATATTTATTATGCAGTATTTCTTCATGCATTTCCCAAAAATATTCGACAAAATATTATTTTCTAATTTATTTTCTGCATTTGGGCCTACAGTTTTGGCTCATTTGGGTAACCTATTCTTGGTTCACCAATGGTTTATCATGAACCCTTTGGTTCATCATGAACCCATGGGTTCAAGCTTCTATATATATAACTCATCTCATTCTCTCTCCTCTCATTTACTTCCTTCCATTTATTTTCTCCACCAACCAAGGCAAGTACCAACTTGCTCAAGAGATGGATCCATAATTTTGTCAATGATTTCTTACAAAACTATTTGCCAAAACATGTTCTTCTCTTCAATCTATACTAGTTTAGAACTTGGAAATTTCTATTTTGAAGCTTTGATTTTTGTAGATCTAAGTTTTAATCATTTTCGGATTTTGCATGGTTTGTTCTACTTTAGTTGGATTTTATGGGTTTTGATGCTTCCATGTGGAAGAGCATTTAGTTTCACCCAAGTTAGAACTTTGGAAATCTGGATTTGGAGTTCGGATGGCCAAGTTATGAAGCCTTGAAGCTTGGGCTCAGCCATGGTGTTCTTGCTGTTTGGAGAAGACAGTGAGCAGTGTGCTCCTGTTTGAGCACGCATCCTGTTGGAAGCGTGTCTCTCCTTGAGCCTGCGTGACTTTTCATGCAGCTCTCCCCTTGAGCTTGCATGACTTTTCACTCAGCTCTCTCCTTGAGCCTGCGTGACTATTCACGCAGCTCTCTCCTTGAGCTTGCGTGACTTTTCACGCAGCTCTCTCCTTGAGCCTGCGTGACTTTTTACGCAGCTCTCTCCTTGAGCTTGCGTGACTTTTCACGCAGCTCTTCCCTTGAGCTTGCGTGACTTTTCACGCAGCTCTCCTTGAGCCTGCGTGACTTTTCACGCAGCTCTCCCCTTGAGCTTGCGTGACTTTTCACGCAGCTCTCCCCTTGAGCTTGCGTGACTTTTCACGCAGCTCTTTCCTTGAGCTTTCGTGACTTTTCACGCAGCTCTTCCCTTGAGCTTGCGTGACTTTTCACGCAGCTCTCTCCTTGAGCCTGCGTGACTTTTCACGCAGCTCTCTCCTTGAGCCTGCATGACTTTTCACGCAGCTCTCCCCTTGAGCCTGCGTAACTTTTCATGTATGCTGCCTTGAGTGAGCCTACGTGACTTTTTACCCCTTGAGCGTGCGTGTTTTTGTGCGTATGCTTTTGATGTTTTATCAGATATTATATGCCCATTTTATATCTTTACGCCTTTTGTCCCGAGCATAATATGAGCACTAATGAGATCCCGGAGAACAAAGTGTTCCTACCTGATACCTGTACCTGAATGTCCCAGTTCTTGTTTATGCTCGACAAATGACTCATAACTCCACGTGGCATATTTGCAATGATGCATTACACTAAGGAGGGGAGCACATGTTGACATACTGATTGACATGGATCCTCTTTGGGGTACTCGTACTAAAGTACGACTTTAGGAGGATAATCATGCAGGCCACAACATGTGAGTCCAAGATTTCACCTAGGGTTAAATTAGGCAACTAAACATACTAGATGCACGGGGAGGGCAAAATCCCGAGATCGTGTTACACCAGCCGCCTTGAGATATTGTCTCGACGCGCCGGCTGGTCTCCACGGATACTGTGTCATCTGCAACGAGCGGATGACTGTATCCGATTAATTCCTGCTATATATTATATGTTTTAGCAAGGTGGCCTTACGAGGGACCTGTGCTCAATCATACCTATCTACGCGAACCCTTGGGTTGGCTAGCCTTGTTGGAAAGATACGATCTGAGGATTTTCTAATAACATGACGCGAGGATGACCTCGTCCCACTAGAAATGCGTAGACTTGATTGGCCGTGAAAACGACTTGCTTGTATCCTATTACCTTCCGTGAATAACTGAGGGAAGCAGACTGTCATGGTACGTGATTCAACCCATGTTCTTGTTTGATTGTTGGGTTGGTTATCGTACTATGATAGGCTGTGGACCGAAGTTATGAACGGAAGACTTATTCTGTTTGTGAAGTGCTACTTCTGTGAATGTCTAAGGAACATGGTCCATCATGGTACATGATCCAACCCATGTTCTTGTTTGATTGTTGGGTTGGTTATTGTGCTGCGGTAGGCTATCGACCGAAGTCACGATCAGGAGATTTTATTGTTTATACCTTTTAACTTATGTGGAAGTTATAAAGTACGACACGTCCCGACTCCATGCGGCACCTTTTGTCCTTGTTTGGTTGTAAGGGTGCCATATGGGTTCGAGGATGTTATGCTACCCTATAATAATAGCAAAAGTATTACTATTATCAATCATTCTATTAACTGGGTTTTTAATCTTAACTCTTGTGCCCCTTTGGCGGTACTTGCTATTCGGGACTGACCCACTGGTTTTGTTTGGCCAGATCTCGTAGCAGAGCCAGAGGACACGATCTTCCTCCCTGACATCCATGGTGCATACTAGGAGCATAGCGGTTCGGGGACTCGAGTGGATTTCTTCTCCACCACTCCTGTTTATACTTTTGCGGCGTTTAGCCACCGGCCCCTGTTAGTCGGATTACTCGATATTTTATGTCAGTACATTATTATAATTAAACAGACTGCAGCTGTGTATAATTTTGTACTTCTGACTCTCTGAGATAGCTAAATTATAAAGCTAGTCTCTCATGACCATTTTGATGAAGCATCAGGGACGCCTTACTGCTTTATCTTTAATGTTCATTTCATTGCTGATGTGACTTGATTGATTGAGACATAGAACTCTGTGGAACCATTGGAGACTTGATTGTAGCATGTACCCCCTAGTCTCTCGACAGCCACGATCGCCGTATGACGTTACGTACCTCATATGGAGTAGCTGGCCTAGTCCGTCTCCGTATTTCGGTACTGGGGCGTGACAAGGTTTTAGTGGTGGCCCATACAGGTCTGATTTTCAGACTTGTGGGGTATTGCGAATTATTAGGAGTCTCAATCAAAACTTGTTTCCCTTGAAATTCTGATTCGAATTCTCTTTCCTTGTCTTAATCTCTAACCTGACTTGCATCCTCGAAATCTTCTTCGTCCGGACTTGATAATCTTATATTCTTCTCTATAGGGGCGCTTTATTCTCAGTAGCGGGTGAGGCCCATGAGAAAGAGCAGCAAGAGCATGGTTCGACTGGGCAGCAACAGGAAAGAGAACCTTCTCCAGGGCAGGCACAAGCAGAAGTGGGATCAGAGGCAGTGGAGCCGCGGGTTACTGAGACTCCAGCAGCACCAGCAGCGACGGCAGTACCAGATGCCGTAGCACTCCTGGAGATCATCCGGGGGTTTCTTGTCACTAACCAACCGCAACAGACTCGGCAGCAGGAGCAGAACGTGTTACTGAACCAAGGGATTCAGTTAGCTCTTGAGAGGAGTGCCGGGGTTGACTCGGGAGCATCAGGAAGGTTCCGTCGCTTGAAACCGAAGTATTTTGATGGCACGGAGGATGCCATTACTGCGGATGCGTGGATTCAAGACATCGAAGCCATTCTTGTGGCAGCCAAGGTTCCAGATGATGAGAAGGTTGATCAGGTCAAATTAGTACTTCAGGATCTTGCCCGCGACTGGTGGGCATCAGAAGAAGTTGGTATAAGACGCCCTGTTCGTTGGACCACCTTCAGTGAAAGATTCAAGGCCAAGTATTTTGGCGTAGTAGCTCGATATGAGCTCCAGCAGAAGTTTATCAGTCTCAAGCAAGCAGGCAAGACCGTAGATGGGTATGCAGCAGAGTTCTGTAGATTGTGCTGTTTCGTACCAGCAATGGTGGCAACGGAGCCAGAGAAAGCTATGAGGTTCCAGCAGGGACTTCATTTAGAACTATTACAGCTTATGGAAGGACATGACTACCAGACGTTTGACGCTGTTTTGACGGCCGCTCGGAGGCACGAGCTTACCCAGCAGAGGTTGGCATCGAGGACAGGAGCTCAGAAGAGATCTCATTCCCAGGTTGGAGGAGGAGCAATACAGCGAACATCGGCACCAGCACCCGGTGTACGTATTCATGATGCAGGAGCGCCACGGAGGACGGCCGTGTCAACTAATACAGCGCCAGTTCGGCATCAGCAGCCGAGGAACCAACAACAGCGTCAGGTAGCACCCCAGGGCTGTACATTCTGTGGGAAGGTAGGGCACATGAGGGAGGTGTGCCGGCCAGCGAATGGCTTATGCTTGAGGTGCGGTAGTTCAGACCACCGTATCTCCACTTGTCCTGTGATGCAGAGGCCAGGAGGACCAGCTCAGCAGTTTCCAGCATTGCCAGCTCCGGTGGCAACCCCGAGTGGAGGGCCAGTATTAGCAGTAAGGCCCCTAGCCCAGCGTCTATCCACGCAGGCTCAGATGTTCCGCCAGGCACAGGAAGCCGAAGGCCCTCAGAGGCAGCAACAGCATTGGTCGAGGAAGGCCGCAACAAGGTACTTAGCGGGGCCAGGGACAGGCTCTCACATTATCCTTGGGAGAGGCTCTAGCGTTTAGTGACGTGGTGGCAGGTAAGATTCTCGTCACCTCATTTTCCGCTGTAGCATTATTTGATTCAGGCGCTACTCATTCATTTATCTCTGCACAATATGCTACACGGATTGGATTAGAGTTTGAGGCATTGCCCGAGATGATGTATATACTCACCGGCAATAGGCTCGTAGAAGTTAGCAGAGTACGTTTTTCATGTCCGGTGGAGGTGTATGGGCATTTACTGCCCGTATCATTGATTGAATTCCCTATGGGGAATTTTGATGTCGTTCTTGGCATGGACTGGTTAAGAGACAGTCATGCGACAATTGATTGCAGAGGAGGTAGGGTCATATTCAGCGTTCCTGGGATAGAGCAGTTCATCTTTACTCGAACCTTGAAGAATCAGGCCGGAGGCGTCATCTCAGCAGCAGTGTCAGAGCTAGGACATATTCCGAGAGTGGTCGAAGATTTTCTCGACGTCTTCCCTGATGAGCTCCCAGGGATACCCCCAGTCAGAGAGGTAGAATTTAGCATTGAATTGAACCCTGGAACGAGGCCTATTGCAGACAGAGTTTACAGAATGTCGCCGTCAGAACAGGATAAGTTGTATCAACATGAAGAAGAGTTGAAGTCTAAGGGATTCATCCGAGACAGTAAATCGCCCTGGGCCGCGCCAGTGATTCTAGTTCCCAAAAAGGATGGGTCGACGAGGATGTGCATCGACTACCGCAAGCTGAATGCAGTAACAGTAAAGAATAAGTACCCACTACCAAGGATTGATGACCTGTTTGACCAGTTGAGCAAGGCCAGCGTCTTTTCCAAGATCGATCTTCGGTCAGGATACTATCAAGTAAGGGTCCGGGAGCAAGACATACCGAAGACAGCATTCAGATCTAGATATGGGCATTATGAGTTTTTAGTAATGCCCTTTGGACTAACCAACGCCCCCGCAGTATTCAAGGATTTAATGAACCGCATCTTTCTGCCGTATTTGGATAAATTTGTGGTAGTGTTCATAGATGACATTCTTGTCTATTCCAGCAGTGAAGAGGAGCATGAGAAACATCTTAGGACTGTCTTACAGACATTGAGAGAGAATCAACTTTATGCGAAGCTCGACAAGTGTGAATTCTGGTTAGATCACATCTCGTTCCTGGGGCATGTAATTTCTGGGACAGGAGTGTCAGTGGATCCGAAGAAGATTGAGGCCGTAGAGCATTGGCCAGTCCCGAGAATGGTTACAGAAGTACGGAGTTTCTTAGGATTAGCTGGTTACTACAGAAGGTTCGTGACGGACTTTGCCAAGATCTCTGCGCCCTTAACGCGTTTGACGCACAAGGACGTAGAGTTTGTTTGGTCAGCTAGCTGTCAGGCATCATTTGAAGAATTGAAGAAGAGATTGATCTCAGCCCCGATCTTGACGCTTCCAGTAGGAGCGGGAGGCTTTACAGTATATTATGACGCATCTGGGAAGGGTCTTGGTTGTGTATTGATGCAGCACGGAAAGATGATAGCATATGCATCTCGACAGCTTCGAGACCATGAGAAAAATTACCCGACTCACGATTTGGAGTTAGCAGCTGTGGTATTTTCACTCAAGTTGTGGAGGCATTATTTATACGGAGATCGGGTAGAGATCTATACTGATCATAAGAGTTTGAAATATGTATTCACGCAGCGAGATTTGAACATGAGGCAAAGAAGATGGTTAGAACTGCTGAAGGATTTCGATTTAGATCTTCAGTATCATCCAAGCAAGACGAATATAGTTGCAGATGCACTGAGTAGGAGAGACAGTGCCTTTATCTTGACCTCGCAGAAGCACATTTTAGAAGACCTTCAGAGTATGGGAATTGAAGTAGTTTTGCCAAAGGATATAGGGAGAATGACCAGTATACAAGTTCAGTCAACTTTAGTAGAGAAGATAAGGGCAGCACAAGCAGGAGATCCACAGATTCAGAAGTTGCGGTCGGAGTGTGAATCAGGCCGTAGGAAGGAGTTAGTGATTCATAAAGATGGTACGCTCAGGTTTGGAAACAGACTCTGTGTACCGAGTGGAGACCTTCGGCAAGAAGTTATGTCCGAAGCTCATAGTTCTATTTACTCCATTCATCCAGGAGGAACGAAGATGTATCGAGATATCAGGCAGTACTTTTAGTGGAATGGTATGAAAAGAGAGATAGCGAGATTTGTATCCAAGTGTCTGGTATGTCAGCAGGTGAAAGCCGAGCAGCAGAGACCAGCAGAATTGCTACAGCCGCTTCCTATCCCAGAATGGAAATGGGAGCACATCACGATGGATTTTGTGACCGGTTTACCTAGATCCCCGACTGGTAAGAATGCAGTCTGGGTAATAGTAGATCGACTCACGAAGGTCGCTCATTTTCTTCCCTTTCGAGTTGGACAGACTACTGAGCAGTTAGCAGAAATGTACATGAAGCAGATAGTAAGGCAGCACGGTGTTCCGGTTAGTATAGTATCAGATCGGGATACGTGGTTTACTTCCCATTTTTGGCGGAGCTTACATCAAAGTTTGGGAACCAAGTTAAGATTCAGTACTGCTTATCATCCACAAACTGACGGGCAATCAGAAAGAACCATTCAGACGTTAGAAGATATGCTACGGGCGTGTACCTTAGATTTTGGCGGATCTTGGGAGGATCACCTTCATCTAGTGGAGTTCTCCTATAACAACAGCTATCAGGCTAGCATTCAGATGGCCCCGTTCGAAGCATTGTACGGAAGGAAGTGCAGGTTCCCTTTGGCATGGGACGACGTCGGAGAATGGAAGTTGTTGGGACCAGAGATGATCACGCAGACTGTGAAGATAGTTAAGTTGGTCAGAGAGCGCCTTCGAGTTGCACAGGACCGATATCGTCATTGGGCAGATCAGTATCGTAGGCCTCTAGAGTTCAGAGTTGGCGACCAAGTGTTTCTGCGGATTTTGCCTACTCGGGGTATCATCAGATTTGGAACCCGAGGAAAGCTTAGTCCAAGATACGTTGGACCTTTTAAGATTCTTGCTCGGGTAGGCGATGTGGCTTATCGACTTTCCCTTCTTCCTTCGTTGACTGGCATACATGATGTGTTTCATGTGTCCCAATTACGTGGGTATGTCCTGGATCTGAGTCATGTCCTCGATCATTCTGAGTTAGTCGTTGGTACCGACCTAACTTACGAGGAACAACCCGTATCTATTTTAGACCGGCGAGAGAAGGTACTCAAGAATCGGACGATAAGCCTTGTCCGTGTTTCTTGGAACCATCACTCTTCGGGAGAGTCAACCTGGGAGCGCGAGGACGAGATCAGATCTCGGTATCTGCATTTGTTTGACTAATAAGGTATATTTTTGCACCTTATTGACACGATTCCATGCTTATCTGCACCTGCTTGTTTTGTACCTTGTGATGTATGATAATAACTGCTATGATAGTTAACTTGTATATGATTGTGCTTTGCTTGTCCTGATTTCACTATCCTGTCTTGGCTGGAATTCCGAGGACGAAATTTTTCTAAGAAGGGTAGAGATGTCACTCCCCAATCCTGGAATACGTATTTTAATACGTAAACCGATAAATTATATTTACCTTGAATTTATACGATATTTATTATGCAGTATTTCTTCATGTATTTCCCAAAAATATTCGACAAAATATTATTTTCTAATTTATTTTCTGCATTTGGGCCTACAATTTTGGCTCATTTGGGTAACCTATTCTTGGTTCACCAATGGTTCATCATGAACCCTTTGGTTCATCATGAACCCATGGGTTCAAGCTTCTATATATATAACTCATCTCATTCTCTCTCCTCTCATTTACTTCCTCCCATTTATTTCCTCCACCAACCAAGGCAAGTACCAACTTGCTCAAGAGATGGATCCATAATTTTGTCAATGATTTCTTACAAAACTATTTGCCAAAACATGTTCTTCTCCTCAATCTATACTAGTTTAGAACTTGGAAATTTCCATTTTGAAGCTTTGATTTTTGTAGATCTAAGTTTTAATCATTTTCGGATTTTGCATGGTTTGATCTACTTTAGTTGGATTTTATGGGTTTTGATGCTTCCATGTGGAAGAGCATTCAGTTTCACCCAAGTTGGAACTTTGGAAATCTGGATTTGGAGTTCGGATGGCCAAGTTATGAAGCCTTGAAGCTTGAGCTCAGCCATGGTGTTCTTGCTGTTTGGAGAAGACAGTGAGCAGTATGCTCCTGTTTGAGCACGCATCCTGTTGGAAGCGTGTCTCTCCTTGAGCCTGCGTGACTTTTCATGCAGCTCTCCCCTTGAGCTTGCGTGACTTTTCACGCAGCTCTCTCCTTGAGCCTGCGTGACTTTTCATGCAGCTCTCCCCTTGAGCTTGCGTGACTTTTCACGCAGCTCTCTCCTTGAGCCTGCGTGACTTTTCACGCAGCTCTCTCCTTGAGCCTGTGTGACTTTTCACGCAGCTCTCCCCTTGAGCTTGTGTGACTTTTCACGCAGCTCTCTCCTTGAGCTTGCGTGACTTTTCACGCAGCTCTCCCCTTGAGCTTGCGTGACTTTTCACGCAGCTCTCTCCTTGAGCTTGCGTGACTTTTCACGCAGCTCTCCCCTTGAGCCTGCGTGACTTTTCACGTACGCTGCCTTGAGTGAGCCTGCGTGACTTTTCACCCCTTAAGCGTGCGTGTTTTTGTGCGTACGCTTTTGATATTTTATCAGATATTATATGCCCATTTTATATCCTTACGCCTTTTGTCCCGAGCATGATATGAGCACTAATGTGACCCCAGAGAACAAAGTATTCCCACCTGATACCTGTACCTGAATGTCCCAGTTCTTGTTCATGCTCGACAAATGACTCGTAACTCCACGTGGCATATTTGCAATGATGTATTACACTAAGGAGGGGAGCACATGTTGACATACTGATTGACATGGATCCTCTTTGGGGTACTCGTACTAAAGTACGACTTTAGGAGGATAATCATGCAGGCCACAGCATGTGAGTCCAAGATTTCACCTAGGGTTAAATTAGGCAACTAAACATACTAGATGCACGGGGAGGGCAAAATCCCGAGATCGTGTTATACCAGCCGCCTTGATATATTGTCTCGACGCGCCGGTTGGTCTCCACGGATACTGTGTCATCTGCAACGAGCGGATGACTGTATCCGATTAATTTCTGCTATATATTATATGTTTTAGCAAGGTAGCCTTACGAGGGACCTGTGCTCAATCATACCTGTCTACGCGAACCCCTGGGTTGGCTAGCCTTGCTGGAAAGATACGATCTGAAGATTTTCTAATAACATGACGCGAGGATGACCTCGTCCCACTAGAAACGCGTAGACTTGATTGGCCGTGAGAACGACTTGCTTGTATCCTATTACCTTCCGTGAATAACTGAGGGAAGCGGACTGTCATGGTACGTGATCCAACCCATGTTCTTGTTTGATTGTTGGGTTGGTTATCGTACTATGATAGACTGTGGACCGAAGTTATGAACGGAAGACTTATTCTGTTTGTGAAGTGCTACTTCTGTGAATGTCTAAGGAACATGGTCTATCATGGTACATGATCCAACCCATGTTCTTGTTTGATTGTTGGGTTGGTTATTGTGCTGCGATAGGCTATCTACCGAAGTCACGATCAGGAGATTTTATTGTTTATACCTTTTAACTTATGTGGAAGTTATAGAGTACGATACGTCCCGACTCCATGCGGCACCTTTTGTCCTTGTTTGGTTGTAAGGGTGCCATATGGGTTCGAGGATGTTGCATTACCCTATAATAATAGCATAAGTATTACTATTATCAATCATTCTATTAACTGGGTTTTTAATCTTAACTCTTGTGCCCCTTTGACGGTACTTGCTATTCGGGGCTGACCCGCTGGTTTTGTTTGGCCAGATCTCGTAGCAGAGCCAGAGGACACGATCTTCCTCCCTGACATCCATGGTGCATACTAGGAGCATGGCGGTTCGGAGACTCGAGTGGGTTTCTTCTCCACTACTCCTGCTTATACTTTTGCGGCATTTAGCCACCGGCACCTGTTAGCCGGATTACTCGATATTTTGTGTCAGTACATTATTGTAATTAAACAGACTGCAGCTGTGTATAATTTTGTACTTCTGACTCTCTGAGATAGCTAAATTATAAAGCTAGTCTCTCATGACCATTTTGATGAAGCGTCGGGGACGCCTTACTGCTTTATCTTTAATGTTCATTTCATTGCTGATGTGACTTGATTGATTGAGACATAGAACTCTGTGGGACCATAGGAGACTTGATTGTAGCATGTACCCCCTAGTCTCTCGACAGCCACGATCGCCGTATGATGTTACGTACCTCATATGGAGTAGCTGGCTTAGTCCGTCTCCGTATTTCGGTACTGGGGCGTAACAGAATGTGTTAGGATCATGAGGTGGTGAAGGATTAAAAAGTGGATGAATTGGAGGAGCAAGAGGAGGAGGAGGATTGGATGATGAAGCACCTTCACTCCTTCTTCTCTTGCTTCTTCCAAAAACTCTAGGAGCCATAGAGAATTTGAAATAATTGATAAGGAAATAGAGAGGAATATGTAAATATACCTCACAAAGATGAGAAAATATGGAAGAGATCTCCCCAAAAGCTTGAAATCTTGAGTTTGGAAAGAAGAAGAGCCCTAAAAGTAGAGTTTCTAGGGTTAGGGTTTGAGAATTTTGTGTTTGAAGGAAGGTGTAAGGAGAATAAACTGAAGAGAGAGAGAGAGAGAGAGGGTATTTTCGGGTGTAAAGGGTTTAGGAGCAGCCAAGCGGGTGAAATCTGGACCGTTGGATCAAATCAATGGATGGATGAGCATCAGGGAAGGTTCTGTGACTAGGGACACAGAGTTCGGCCCGAACTCTGTGTGGGGCAGAGTTTGGCCCGAATACTGCCTCCATGGGCACAGAACATAGGACAGTTGAAAAATGGCTAAGTGTTGGTTCAAAAAGAATGAAATTTGAAAGTTTGAAAATTTACAAATTTTTGATGAAAAAAGAATGGAATTTAGAAAATTTTGAATTCACTAAGTTATAAATGAAATTAAACTATATAATTAAGGATTTATGACAACGACCATTACGATGAAACTGCCATGGGGTAGCTGTAGGGGCCGGATCCCAGCTAGCGGTAGTCCGAAGACTAGTGCACCGTGTCGCTTAGGCTTTTATGCCTTGTTGTTAGAAGGACCCTTTCAGCTTGTACCCATAGCAAAGTCAGCATAAAGATATATGTAATAATCGTTATTTATGTAGGCCAATTTATTTAATAACCGTTTCATCCAAAATTCCTAATTCACGACACAAAAAATTGAAGCACTCTTCAGCCAATGGTTTGGTAAAGAAGTCTGCTAGCTGATGTTCAGTGTCTATAAATTCTAAATTAATCGTGCCTCGTTGTTAATGATCACGCAAAAAGTGATGTCTAATCTCTATGTGTTTAGTGTGTGAGTGACAAATAGGGTTCTTGGTTAGATTAATGGCACTAGTGTTATTACAGAAAATAGGTATATGCTTGAAACATAAGTTGTAGTCTTCAAGGGTTTGCCTCATCCACAGAATCTGTGCACAACAACGACCAGCTTCTATATATTCAGCTTCTGTTGGGGATAGTGCGACAGAGTTCTGCTTCTTGCTAAACCATGAGACTAATGCCTTTCCTAGCAAATGACACATGCTGTTGGTACTCTTACGGTCAACTTTGCATCCCGCAAAATCAGCATCGGAATATCCGATTAAATCGAAGGAAGTGGTTTTGGGATACCACAAGCCTACCGTAATAGTTCCTTTAAGGTATATAAAGATACGCTTAACTGCGGTCATGTGTGATTCCTTAGGATTGACTTGGTATCTAGCACATAAGCAGAGACTGAACATAATGTCGGGGCGACTAGCAGTTAAATATAATAAACTACCAATTATACCTCGATACTTACGTTGATCGACCGGTTTACCGCTTTCATCAGGTTCCAGCTTTGTGGTAGTAGCCATAGGGGTGCTGTTTGGTTTGATGCTGTCAAGCTCAAACTTGTTCAGCATGTCCTTGACATATTTTGATTAACTGATGAAGACGCCTTGTGAGAGTTGTTTGATTTGCAATCCAAGGAAGTAGTTGAGCTCCCCCATCATGCTCATCTCGAACTCATCCTGTATACACTTGGCAAATTCCTTGCAGAGACCCTTATTAGTAGATCCAAAAATAATGTCATCAACATATATTTGAACTAAAAGAATTGTGTCATTAAGAGATTTTATAAACAGTGTAGTATCCACTTTTCCTTTTGAAAAACCTTTATCTAGTAAGAAAGTACTCAGACGATCATACCAAGCTCGAGGAGCTCGTTTGAGGCTATAGAGAGCTTTCCTATGTTTAAAAACATAGTCGGGAAATTTGTGATTTTCAAAACCAGGTGGTTGTTTGACAAAAACTTCTTCCTTGATAAAACCGTTTAAAAAATTACTTTTCACATCCATTTGGAAAAGCTTAAAGTTTTGAAAATTTATAAATGCACAAAGCATCTGAATGGATTCTAGTCGGGCAACAGGAGCATACGTCTCATCATAATCGATGTCCTCCTCTTGATTGTATCCTTGGGCTACGAGACGAGCTTTATTGCGAGTGACTGAACCGTCCTCGTTTACTTTGTTACGAAAAACCCATTTAGTGCCAATTATTGGGTGGCAATTAGGTTTAGGAACAAGTTCCCAAACTTGGCTTCTCTCAAATTGGTTGAGTTCTTCTTGCATTATGGAAATCCAAAATTCATCATTAAAAGCTTCTAAAATATTTTTTGGTTTTATTTGAAAAATGAATGCAGTGCTAGCTATAGTGTCTCTTACAGAGGATCGAGTAGTTACCCCTTTTTATATTTCTCCTATTACCAAGTCCTTTGGATGAGAGGGAGTAAAATGGAACTTCTTTGGTAATTTCTTTGGAGAGCTGGTTTCAGACGTTGTATTTATTGATGTTGAAGTAGATGGTTCATCATCATCGTTGGGAATAACAGCTGTACTACTGTCCTCATCAAAAGTTACATTAGTAGACTCTTCAACAATCATGGAGCACTTGTTGAACACTTTACATCCTTTATTCTTGGCCGCATAGCCAAAAAGAATACCTTCGTCAGCTTTGGCATTAAATTTGTCTTAGTTGTCTTTGGTATTCAGGATAAAACAACGACAACCGAATACTCTAAAATAAGAAACATTAGGAGTCCTACCAAACCAAAGATCATAGGGTGTTCTTCGAAATAGATCGAATCAACACCCTATTCAAAGCATAGCACGCTGTGCTGACAGCTTCTGCCTAAAAGTATTTCGAAAGAGAGAATTGATTTAGCATAACTCTAGCCATATCGCCAAGAGTTCTATTCTTTCGCTCCACAATACCATTTTTTTGAGGAGTTCTAGGACACAAAAATTCATGACTAAAACAATTTGAATCACAAAATTTTTCAAAATCAGAATTTTGAATTCGCCACCATGATCACTTCGGATACGAGTAGTCATGTAGCCTTTTTCAGTTTGGACCTTTTTAGCAAATACTTTGAAAATAGAAATAGTATCAATTTTGTTTGTAAGAAAGAAAACCCATGTAAATCTTGAAAAATCATCTACAATAACAAAAGCGTAGAGTTTTCCGCCAAGACTGGCTACTCTACTAGGACCAAATAAGTCCATATGAAGTAATTGCAAAGATCGGGTAGTACTTACAGTGTTTATGGATTTAAATAAAGATTTGGTAGCCTTATTCTTTTCACATTCGGTATATACCGTATCTTTCTTGAATGTGATATCCGGAAGTCCTCTGACTAGCTTATTGGTGGATAGTCTGGATATAGTATCCATATTAGCATGATCAAGACGCTGATGCCATAGGAGCTTTTCGTCTTTGTGAGCATTAAGGAATCTTTCTGCACTGTTAATATCACTAGATAGACAGAAAATATAAATGTTATCTTCCCTTATCCCCTCAAAAGCGATATCTCCAGTTGATCGATCATAGATAAAGCATTTAGTTTTCCCGATGTTAATATCATAACCGTGATCAACAAGATGACTAATGCTGAGCAAGTTATGCTTTAACTCGGTCACTAAATAGACATCGTTAATGACATGAGAGGGAGGATAACCAATTGTACCGTTACCTATGATATAGCCTTTAAGGTTATTGCCAAAGGAAACGTATCCTTCCTTTTTCATCGATAGTGTTGCGAATAAATTTGCATTTCCAGTCATATGGCGTGAGCACCCACTATCGAGAATTCATTTGCTTTTAGTTGAGGAGGGAAGGTCCACCTACACCACAAGTAGATGTGACCTTTGATACCCAGATTCTTTTAGGTCCTGAGAGGTTAGACTTTGGTACCTATGCATATATATTTCTATCAACTAATCTTCTAATCCTATATTGTGAAGAAATGCATCCATATAGGTTACAATATGTGCATCTAGCATGTATGTTTATACTAGGAGCATGTTGATAGTGGTGTCTATGAGTAGGGTAATGATAGCTACGTGCAGCATTAGTATGAGTATGGTGACTGTGTGTAGCAGTAGGGTAGCTATAATGATCATAGTGACTGTGTGCAATAGCAGGGTAACTATAATGATTATAGTGACTGTGTGCAGCAGCATGATGATGATGTGTATGTGTCTTACGTACTGCATGTGAATAAGTGTACATGAAAGCATGATTTTGTTTAGCACGTAGATGAGTGTTCTTTTGGTGACGTGCCTTTTTGTGTTGAGTTGGCACGTGTTTGTACGTGTTGTGACTATAAGACTGAACTTGCGGTTGTACAACCTGCTTGCCCAGTTTAATCTCTAATTTCTTAGAGACATCATTTAACTCATCACATTTAGCAGTAATACCGTGAATTCTACTTGTAGCAATTTTGAACTTGTTTTTCTCCTCAGCAAGTTCTTTGTTTAGTACCGTGATCTCAAGTGTTTGTTTCTCAATGATTGATTCAGCATCGTGTAAGATTAATTTAAGCTTGGATACCTCTTCAGTGTTTTCCGTGGGTATAGTGTTTCTAACATCTTCTAGTAAACATGAAAGTCTATGGATCTCTGTTTCGTAGTCCTTGATCTTATCCTTTGCATGTTTATATTTATTGATTACCTTTTTGTGATCATCAAGTAGATCACCAAAGGCATCACCAAGTTCATCAAAAGAGAAATCATCATAAGAGTCTTTTACCTTTTCTGAAGTCGCCATTAGACAGACGTTAGCCGTATTTTGTGGAGAGTCTTCTTCTTCGTTTGAATCACTAGCCTCACTTTCATGCCAGATGCTAGTGTTGGCATACTTCCTTGTAGTAGGCTTCTTGTACGGCTTCTCATATCTGTTTTCCTTCTTTGCTAGGGGATAATCTTTCTTGACATGTCCCGTCTTTTTGTATCCGAAGCAGGTGTGTTCTTCCTCATCGTCTCTTTGTTCTCTCTTCTTTTTGTTGAAGCGTAGAAACTTTTTGAAGTTTCGAACTAAGAGAGCTTGATCGTCACCTTCGGAGTCGTCATCATTGGTGTCTTCCGAGCTGGTTCTTCGGCGATGAGCTCTCAGTGCAATCTTCTTCTCTTTTGGAGCAATTTCTTTAAAGTCTTTTAGATCGAGATCATGCGTCATCAACTTGCCCATCAATATTTCTAGAGATATTGCCGTGAGATCATTGCCTTCGATGATCGTCGTGACTTTGGGGTTCCAAACCTTTGGCAATCCTCGTAGCACTTTGCGTATCTTTTCATGGTTGGAATAATCTTTTCCAAGAGAGGATAGCGGGTTGACGACGTCGAAGAATCTGGTGAACATTTGAGTGATCGTCTCATTAGGCTTCATCTTGAAAGCCTCGTACTCCTGTGTCAGACGGCTGGCATTCGATTCTTTGATTTGCGTGGTCCCTTCATTAGTCACCTCCAAAAGCTTCCATACTTCATGCGAGGTGGTGCATGTGGAGACCCTGTTGAATTCAGTCCTATCTATGGCACAGAAAAAAGCATTAATAGCCCTAGCGTCTAGACTTGCCTGTTTCTTCTCCTGCTCAGTATACTTGTCGTGGGGTTTCTCGACGAGACTTCCCTCGACAGTTATTCTGGAAGGTTTCTTGTCGCCATCAGTGACTACAGTCCACAGGTCAAAGTCTAGAGACTTAAGATAAAAACTCATTCTAGTCTTCCAATATGTGTAGTTGGTCCCAACAAATAGAGGTGACCTATATGTGGATTGACCCTCACCATAGTTGGTAGAGATGGGTTGTGTGGTTGCCACGGATCAACTCTAGGATGTAAATCCTGTATCAAGAGAACAGAGCTCTGATACCAATTGAAGTACGTGTAGGCAACTCTAGAGGGGGGATGAATAGAGTTCTTGTAAAAATAATGATCAATTAAAAAAATAAACTCTATTCAATCCCAACTAGTAAATAATAAATCAGAGTATAATACAGAAATAAAGTAGAGATTAGAAAGCATACGCAGACACAACAATTTTTAACTTGGTTTCCCTTGTAGAGGACTAGTCCAGGCCTGAGAACTCTAGCTTAGGATTGAAATCCACTATTTGTGAAATATCTTTACAACCACGTGCCTTTACACAGAAGAGCATGCCAACTTCTTAAAAAGATTGCTGAGGCGAAACTTAGAATTTTCCAAGTGACTTCTTGAAGACTCTTGCACAAAACTTCTAATTGACTCGCACCGAGCACCTTGTAGGCTTGAAAAGTTTTGTGGCTAATAGATGAGAAGAGTATGGCTCTTTGGGATGTATTGTCTATAAGAGAGAAGAAATGAGAAGATTGGATGGATTGAAATGAGAGAAAAGGGTGCCTATATAAACTAGTCATGAGAGGCAGAGTTCGGCCATAACTCTGTCCAAAATTTAAAAATTATGGCCGTTGGACAACTTGCAATGAGCAATCCCTAAAAATTAGCTCCTGAAAATTAAGAGACAGAGTTCGGCCCGAACTCTGTGTGGGGGCAGTATTCGGCCTGAACTCTGCCTCCTTGGAGACAGAATGCTCATTTGGGTTATTGGGCTATTGGGTTTTGGCAGTTTGGTTTTTTGTTTGTGGGGCTTTTTAGTTATCTAGTCTATGGTTGAGGTACTCAGTGTGACTCAATGTACAATAGCCTAGACTCAAATAAAATATAAAAATACAGACTTCCGAAGACAAGTTCCAGTAGAATTTGTCGAATAGTCGTTGATGATGATTGTCCGACTTGATGCGTGTAAGTTGTCTGTTTTGTAGCTTTGATGACAATATATGTATCGAGTTGGATCATATCAAATACCGATTTGTTAATTATCAAGATTAGGTTGACTGCGATCCAGTTTGGGTCAACACCTTCGACTGATACGACATTCAGTCTAAGGACTGAATCCTATTCAGTCATAGGACTGATATAAGTCTAACTCAGTCCACTACTGTGACTAATACCACATTCAGTCTAAGGACTGAATCCCATTCAGTCATAGGACTGATATAAGTCTAACTCAGTCTACTACTGTGACTGATACCATATCTGTTCAGTCCAATTGGACTGAACCTCTTCCAAGTTCCTAAAGCTAACATTCATCCCAAGGCTCATATGTGACCCACACACAACCCCCCCACACACATATGTGTATATCTATATAGGATACAAATAATCCTTATCCTATAGTTCAACTCCTACATGTAATTATGTATATAGACATGCATTGTAGATAGCACTTTACCTTAACGGATGATAGTATACTTATATATATATATATATATATATATATATATATTAATGAAGAGGAACTTTATTGATGTATCAGGCACAAAATGTCGAAGCCTATACAAGTAAAAGCGCCACGTGCCAAGAAAGAAAAGAGACAACGACAAAGGACGCAGCACATCAGCCAAAACCTCGCGAAGGATGGCTTAGGCTAGGTCAAGGCTTCCCAAAAGCTATCTTCGTTGTAAGAGCAGCGTCTTCTAGATATGTGGCACTGACGGAGGACATCGCTTAGCAGCTGGTGAGGAAGGAATTGATGACCCTTGTACCTAAACTTGTTTCGATTCTTTCATAGGACCCAAATACTGGCAGCTGCAATGATCTGACGGCCATAAGAGCGACCCCAGCTGGCAAGGAGATCGTTGAAGCCCCCGGGATGATGTAATTGCTGGAGCTTGATGTTGAGGCTGGACCACAGCTTCGAAGCTAGGTCACCAGATTGGAGGAGGTGCTCTACCGACTCCTCGTGGGGGGAGGCACAACAGTGATATCTCGATACGAGGCTATAGCCGAAAGAGGCGATGGAGTCATCAGTGGAAAGTTTTCGTTTCTGGGCTCTACAGATCAGGATCGACCATTTGTTTGGGATGCATGATTGCCAGTCAGGGGCAATGAAGGAGGACGGTGTGCCGGTCCCTTTTGCCATGATCCTGGCGAATGCTAGCATGAACGAGCTGCTAGGATTGCGGGTCTACTACAGGGAGTCTAGTACGTTGGAGATCTACATATTAGCGGCTGTGAGACTCGCAACCGCCTCCTGTCCAAGCCCATCTCTGTCTCTGTTCCAAATTCATTCGAAATTGTTGTCCCACAGGTCACGGATCTCTCCGATGTGAGGGTTGTTAACAGTGAGAAGTGTGTCTCCCAGCCAACGCTCTTTACTCACCGAAGAGTGGTCGTTGCCCAGCTGCAGGCGGATGAGGGGTTCGGTAAGGTCACGGCTGCGGGAGATGTGTCGCCAGGTGGCCGAAGATCTGTTGTTCACTAATGCTGTCGATGGGTGAGTGCATCTGAAGTATCTGGCCTTCATGAACCTAGACCAGAGAGAGTATTCAGCGTACAGCTTCCACCATAACTTCATGGAACAAGCATCCACTAAATGCTCCAGTCTATAAAATCCCAGCCTGCCCTCCTCGGTGGATTTGGCCATGGTAATCCAACTGGCCCAGTGGTGCTTGTCCTCTCCATAACTGTGACCCCAAAAGAATCTGGTAAAGAGTGATTCAAGGGAAAGAACCTTCTTGGGTGGACCACAGACGGCCAGGATGTGGATGGGGATGGAGGAGAGCACGTGTTTGATTAGAATCATCTTTCCGCCGGGTGAAAGGGTAGCATTGTGCCAGCCCTCGATCTTTTTCCTGATCGAGGTCACAAGGGACTCGAAGATGCTCGAGTTGGTCTTGCCGTAGACTAACGGGCAACGTAAGTAGAAGAAAGAAGGATATGCGGTTACGAAGGAAGTCAGATTGGAGAGCCTAATAGAGTGGGACCTATTCACTTTGTGGTGTGTGTAGATTGTTGTTGTTGACACGCTGACCAGAGCATTTGCCATATCTCTCCAGCATTCTGTGGATAACCTCGACAAATTCGATATCGTCGGAAGAGAAAATGTGGACATCATCGGCGTAGGTGAGGTGAGTGATGATGACGCAACCAGTGGTGGTGTGGAAGTGATAGAATTGTGGGTTGTTGATCATGCTTTTGAGATTTCTGCTGAAGGCTTCGGTCGCGATGATGAAGATGGTGGCAGACAGGGGGTTACCCTGTCGCATGCCACGGCTTGAAGGAAAGAAGCCGTCCTCTTGACCATTGATGACGGTGGAGAACCTGGAGTTGTTGATGGATCTGAAGACAATGTCAATCCAAGGTTCGGCGAAGCCGAATGCTCTGAACACCCAGATCATTTATTGTCAGTCAAGGCGATCGTAGGCTTTCTACATGTCAAGTTTGATGGCGACGTTACCACCTCTGGCCGAGAATTTCATGAAAGTGACCATCTCTTGAGCGAAGAGGATGTTGTCAATGATGTTCTGCCCCCAGACAAAGTCGCTCTGCTCCTCAGAGATGATCCTGGGTAGGAGGTGGGATATCCTATTGGCAATGATCTTCGAGATGATCTTGTTAGTGAAGTTGCATAAGCTAATGGGCCAGAAGTCTCTAAAGGTCTCTGGATTCTCTTTTTTGGGAATGAGGATGAGGTTAGCCCTAGATATGGAATTAGGGTATCTCGTCCCTTAAAAGAAAGCTGAGGTGTATTCAAGGAAGTCAGGGGCGATGATGTCCTAGCAAGTTCTGAAAAACACCCCAGAGAACCCATCCGGCCCGGGGGCACTGTGTTTGTCAAGAGCCCAGACCACAGACTTGACTTCTTCCGCAGAAGGGGTAACCAGAAGCTGATCATTCTCACTGTCGGTGATGATGTTGGGGACCACGGAGAGGAACTCGTTATCCTTGACGATCGCTTCTTTGGCGAAGATGGAGGAGTAGAATTGTGCCACGACCTCCTGAATGCTCTTCTGGTCCTTCAATTGAGTGACGTTATCGTCCGAGATTCGGTGAAGGTTGAGCTGTTGTCTGCGTCCCTCGACACAAGCATGGAAAAAGCCTGAGTTTCGATTGCCCTTGAGATTCCAGGCTAATCTGGCTTTTTGTTTCCAGAATTCTGTCTCGACCTTCAGACGGGGCTTAAGAATAGCTCTGGCAAGGTTGAGTGAAGCCCGTGCCTCCGGATTGCTGTTCGAGGTGTACCGGGTTTTCGTTCTGGTCACGTTGTCCTCTGCGAATCTGATCGCCTGGAAGGTGTTACCGAACGCGGCCTTGCTCTAAGAAGAAAGCACCGTACTGGTAGCTCTGATTCTGGTTGCTACTCTAACCAGGGGGTCCAGGTCATCAACGGAGCACCAGGCAGCTGTCACAACGAATTTTAATTGGGGATGATGCTTCTAGAAGTCCAGAAATTGAAATGGTTTTTTGATGCAATGGGAATTACTGTTGATTTCGATAAGGAGAGTGGAATGTTCCAATTCTGTGGAGTTAAGGTGAGAGAGGTTGGAGATGAGACCCATGTCTGACCAAAGGCCGTTGATCAGAGCACGATCGAGACGAGAGTATTGCCGACGGGCTCCTTCCTGCATGTTACACCAAGTAAAGGCGTTGCCGAAGAAGGGGAGGCGAATAAGTTGGGCGTTGAAAATAAAGTTGTTAAAGTCTTCCATGGCTGGGAGCGGTGGCGATCGTCCCCCGGACTTCTCGGAACTGCAAGAGATCGTGTTGAAGTTGTCGAGGCAAATCTACGGAAGGTTGTTGTAGGGGAGGTGGAAGGCTAAGAGGTGTTCCTAGAGAAGCCTATGTAGGTCACAGCTGCCGTGTACATCAGAGAGAAGGGAACGGGACCGAAGCTCAGGGTGCTCCATCCAGCAAGAGAGCGCCTATCTCGAGTCCTGGGCAATGCCGAACTGGATCCCGATAGAGAAGAAAATCCAAATGTCGTGGCATCCGGCTACTGTGGCCTTGAATCCGAGTTGGAGCCGGATGCCTTTGAGTCTCTTCTGTGGAATTTTGGGTTCAATGTCCACTAAGATATTGATTTGGTGGGTTTTCTTGAGGCTGATGATTCTATTCAGCATTGGTTTATTACCTGGCCCTCTCACGTTCCATGAAAGAATGTTAAGCATTTGGATGGGGAAGGGGATCGAGGGTATGGAGCTTCGCGGTGGACCTTGTGGTCCTTGCTGAATGCTGTCCTTGGTTGTTCTTTTTCTTGTGAGATTTTTTGTTGGTGTTGTTGCTGTTATCAGCGGGGTCTGGAGCTGCCCTTTGGTGGACAGAAGAGGTGATCCCGATGTCTTTTGTCTGGTCAGAGATGACTGCATCTTCGGATCCATCAGATTTAGCAAGGGCGCACATGGGGTTGTCGGGGTCTAGTAAGCCGGCTGCCTCTGCTTGCCTCTGCCTATCCGTGACTTCTTGATCTAAGGGGTGCTGGAGGACTCTGCTGGAGTCTGTTGCGTTAGGCTGGGAGGGGATTTCGGTCTCCGATTCTGCAGATAGCTTAGCTTTGGTTCCCCCAGGACTTGTAACATTTTCATGCCTCGTGTTCTGGGTGATGAGAAGCTCTTAGTTGACCCTGCTACTGGGTTGCTGGACGATTGTGTAGTGGCGACGGTGGATGTGTTCTCTTGTGCCTCCACTTCGATTGTGATGACTTCCAAGTTCAGAGCTTCGAACCTGTTGGTGGTGGAAATCGGATTAGATTTTGGAGAGGTTGGATTGCCTTGTTCGGGGGGGGAAGGAGGAGGTTGCCAGGGTTAAGTCAAAACTATCTTCGAATCTGAGATGTGAGTTAGAGGGGGGTTGGATGTGGGGCAATACCTCTAGTTGCTCCCGAGGGGGGATCCTTGGGGGCTGGTTATTTATTTTGTTTCAACTCTGGATGAGCTTTGTAGCAGAATTTGGTGAGGTGTCCTCTTATGTGGCAGTGATTGCAAAATAGGACGTTGTTGTCGTAGATGTGAGGTTGGATATGGGCCTGGCTCCCTAACTCAATGTTAATTGATTTTGGAAGATCTTTGGAGATGTCTAGTTCCATGCAGACTTTTGCATAGTTGGCTCTGGTGAGATTCCTGATTTCCTCTGCCATGGCCATAAATGTTTCAAACGAGTTGACAATTCTTTTGAGAGCCGCTGGGATGAAGCAGATCAGAGGGGGATTGGGGAGGGTGACCCAGGCTGTCACGATAGGCGAGTCCTCTCTAGGATTGAGTGTCTGGGACCATTTGACAACTGTCATGGTTTTGGAGTCTACCTTGCTGGTACCATAGGTCAGGGCGATCCTTTGGTCTTCTTCCGAGGAGAGAAAAAGAAAAATATTTTTGGGATCCATGGGTGCAACTCAGTATGCCGAGCTGAAGTGCCATTTGGCAACAAATTCTTGGACTCTGGCGAGTTTGGGACAAACAGATGAGAATTGGAGCACAAAGGTGAAGGAAAACCGCTAGTGCAGGGAGGAGAGATCTTCTTCAGAGAAGGGGATCGATAAAGGCTGTCCTGCTAGGGACGTGGGATAGACGATCTATATATATATATATATATATATATATATATATATATATATATATTCTATATATATATATACATTATGCATATATACATACATGTAACCTACAGAAATCAGAAACAAAATCAATGGCTGGTATCATAAGTCACTATCTATGGGTGGTAGACTTATTCTTCTCAATTCGGTTCTACAATCTATCCCTGTTTATACTCTGGCAGCTTGCAATCCTCCTGTCAGTGTGATTAAGAGGATCGAAGACATGTTTTAAAGCTTTCTATGGGGGTCTTCAAATGGCCATGATAAGAGGTCATGGATTTCTTGGTTGAAAGTGACTATACCAAAGGATGAAGGCGGGCTTGGACTACGTCGACTGCAGGATGTTATGGATGCTCTTACTATTAAACTTTGGTGGAAGCTGAGATCTTCTCATCCACTTTGGGTCATCTTTATGAAAGCTAAGTATTATCCTAACACTCATCCTTCCCAAGCTGTTATTCCTTAGACCGTTTCACATATTTGGAAGCATCTCATCAAGGGAAGGGAGATGGGGATCAATACATTGAGTTAGACATTGACCATGAAGGGCTTCAAACTTTTATTTGGAGCCCAGGTAGAGTTGGAGTTTTCTCAATTACTTCGGCTTGGGACTGCATCAGAGCACACCATGATCCAGATGGGAGATTCAAACACATTTGGGGATCATGTATACCTGTCAAGTGGTCTATTTTGTTATGGCGCATTCTATGGCAGAGACTACCTACAGATGATGTCATTCAACAGCTTGGATTTCATCTCGCCTCGGCTTGCCATTGTTGTACGGTTCCTGAGGTTGAGTCTACCAGTCATGTTCTAGCTGAAGGGACTCTAGTGGATGAGGTTTGGAACCACTACATGCTCGCTCTGAATATCCAGATGGACTCTGCCTCGATTGAACAGAGACTACGGAAGATGTGGACGAGAGGTAACAAACATATCTAACAGATCACTGCAGGAGCTATAGTGTGGGTGCTATGGAAGAATAGAAATAAGAGAAGATATGAAGAATATGGATATGGGGTTGATCAACTTATTTTTGAAGTCAAAAGACAAATCAAGAAAGCAATGGGAAGATGTAATCATGCTAGCCTGCCTTTTGATTCATGATACTGTTCGTAGCTTATAGTGTTATATGAGCAGTGGCTCTTTTTTTGTAAGTTGTGTTTTGAACTTCAAGGTTATCAATAAAGAGGTGGTTTGATTGAATATATATATATATATGTATATATATATATATATATATATATGTATATATAAAATAAAAATAAAAATAAAAATAAAAATATATATATATGTATGTATATATATATATATATATATATATATATATATATATATATATATATATATATATATATATATACATACATATATATATATTTTTATTTTTATTTTATATATATATATATATATATTTTTTTATTTTATATATTTTTTTTTATTTTATATATATATATA
Source organism: Iris pallida (assembly GCA_029216955.1). NCBI lineage: Eukaryota > Viridiplantae > Streptophyta > Magnoliopsida > Asparagales > Iridaceae > Iris > Iris pallida. The sequence goes on along the minus strand of JANAVB010019796.1, from coordinate 462,989 downwards.
TATATATATATATATATATATATATATATATATATATATATATATATATATATATATATATATATATATAATATATTATATATATATATATATATATATTTTTTATATATATATATATATATATATATATATATATATATATATATATATATATATATATATATATATATATATATATATATATATATATATATATATATATATATATATACATATAACACTAATATATATGACACTAGTACATATATGTCTATATATACAATATTCATAACTCTAAAACATAAACATAGAAAGATATACAAAATTTTAGTGAACCTCCATGCTAGTGTCAAGTGTCATAAGGAATTGAGTGTGTGCACCAATGTGTTGAGGTCCAAAAACCCCTAAATTGATTCCGTGTTCAAATACCACATGTCACAACCTATTGGTATCCATTTGTGGACACTATACTAGCCTCAAACACTACACACATGTCCATTTAGCCTATGGGACAATATGAACAAACACTTGGTGTGCCATACTCGGATTTCTTCCAAAAGTGGCACAAAACCCATTCTAACTTGCAAATAAGAACTCACTAGAGTCTCAAAACTCTTCCTTTGGGTTGTCCTTATACATGGGTGAGTTCCTAAGGGTCCAATATCAAAATTAGAATCTAAATGACAAGGTTAGAGGGTGTTATACCTATTGGGAGATGGACTCCCAATGAATAATCCATTGGACACGATCCCGACACAAAACTCCTTAGCAAATGGAATCTCCTCCTTGATCCTAGCTCCAAGCTCCTTGTAGGCTCTTCCTTCTAGAGAGGATGAAAGGAATGGTGGAGAAATGAGTGGGATTTGGGAGAAGTTAATGGAGGGGTGGCTCTTTTGTTGGGAAGAACTCTAAATTAGGAAGATGGAGGCTATGGAATGAATTGAATGAAGTGAGGGACTCCTCTCTTTATGGCTGAATAAGAGTCCTAGGTTAGGATTAGATAAAATGTCCACTTAGCCCCCTAATAGTTGTCTTAATGCTAATTAAATGCATGGAGGACTTTGGACCTATTTTGGTAAATTGTCTAATATCTAATTAGGCTAATTGGTCATAAATAATAAATCTAATGGAACTAGCCTAATGAGTTGGTTTATGAGTCATTTCATGCTAATTATTGGGCTCTAGTTTAGTGTATAGCCTAACCGGTCCACTAACACAAGTCTGACAATTGGGCTAACCACTAACTATATCAACTAACAAAATAAAAATAAATAAATACACAAAATATTCCTAAATAAATATTCTCATTATATACTAATTATGAAATGACAAAATTACCCCTATTTGAAAAAGTGGTTGTGACAAGTGTAGCCCCAAAATAATTTTGTCCTCGAAATTAAAAGACGAAACTATCACAGATAACAAAATCAGATCAATAGAAGACTAATACCTCAAGGCTCGAAGAGATAAGGGTATCTCTCCCACATGTCATCCTCCTTCTCCCAAGTAGACTCACCCGGAAAGTGATGCCTCCATGCGACACGAACCAAAGGAATGACTTGGTTCTGGAGTACCTTCTCTCTATGATCCAAAATCTCAACTGACTGCTCAGGATAACTGAGACTCGGCCCCACCTCGATCTCGGAGTGGTCTAAAATATGACTAGGATTTGCTTCGTATCATCTCAACTGCGACACATGAAACACATTGTACACTTCCTCTACTGCAGGCAGTAACTCTAGTCGGTATGCCACTGCATCGACCCTCAAGGATACTGAAAGGTTCGATGAATCACAAACTAAGCTTCCCGCCTCCACCAAAGTGAATCGTGTCCCGCGTCAGAGAAATCTGCAAGAAAACTAGATCACCAACCTATCACAAAACACAACCTTAAAACTTAAATCTATAACAAACATTCATAATCAGACACAAACACTAGGAATCTAAACTATGCCTCAAATTCTAATGGTCTCCGGTGGCTATCGGTCCAATGCTGCTGTCTGTCCTGTGCCACCCAAATTCTATCCCTGATCAGCTTAACCTTCTCAGCTGCATCCACAATCATCTCTGGGCCAAGCAAATCTCTCTCACCAACATCATCCCAAGACAAGGGAGTACGACACCTCCGTCCGTATAGAGCCTCAAATGGTGACATCTCTATAATGGCTTGGTAGCTGCTGTTGTAAGCAAACTCTACAAAGTGGAGATTATCCTCCCAAGATCCCCCGAAATCCAACACACAGGTACAAAACATATCTTTGAGAGTCTGAATAGTCCTCTTCGACTGCCCATCTGTCTGAGGATGATATGCGGTACTGAACTTGAGCTGGGTGCCAAGCTAGCTTGTAAACTCCTCCAGAAGTGAGAAGTGAAGCGACTATCCCGATTCGAGACTATGCTCACCGAAATACCGTACAATCTGACTATTTTCCACATGTACATCTCTGCCAGCTTCTCCGTAGATAAACCCACCTTGAAAGGCAAAAAGTTGGCCGATTTGATCAATCTATCAACAATGACCCAAATCGTGTCTTTCCTTCCTAGAAACCGTGGAAGTCCAGACACAAAATCCATGGTGATGTGCTCCCACTTCCACTCCGGAATGGGTAGTGGATGAAGTAGACCACCTAGCCTCTACCTCTCAGCTTTTACCTGCTAGCATACCAAGCATCTAGATACAAACTGTGCTACCTTCCGCTTTATGCTATACCACCACACGTGCTCTCTCAGATGCCTATACATCTTGTTGGTACCCGGATGCATAGAGTACTGAAAGCGATATGCCTCCTGAAGTACCTCTACCCGTAGCTCTCTACTAGGCATGCACAATCTAGTACCGTGCCTCAGCAAACCGTCCTTTGCAATAGAGAAATCATCCAATAACCCTGCCTGTACCTGCACTTTGATACTTCTTATAGTCACATCATCAAACTGTGCTGCTTTAATCTTGTCTATCAGCTCAAACTGAATCTACAAACCCTATATTTGTACCTCAATCTCAGGGACTATAACCTCAATATGCCGAAACTCTCCAAATCTGCCAAAAGGTGATGGTCCATCATCAAACACATGGCTACCGGATACCTGTTCAAAGCATCGGCAACCACATTGGCCTTCCCTGGGTAATACTGTAAGGATATATCAAAATTCTTTATCAGCTCTAACTACCGCCTCTGCCTCATATTCAGCTCTTTCTATGTAAACACATACTTCAAACTCTTGTGGTCTGTAAAAATCTTCACACGCTCTTCGAGCAAATAGTATCTCCACATCTTCAGAGCAAAAATAACCGCTGCCAACTCCAAATCATGAGTCGGGTAGTTCTTCTCATGAGGACACAACTGCCTGGATGCATAAGCAATCACCTTCCCATGGTGCTGAAGAACGCAACCCAATCATTTTTTTGAAGTATCACTGTAGATCGTGAATCCTCCAGACCCTGATGGCAACGTCAGAATAGAAGACGATATAAAACTTTTCTTTAGCTCCTCGAAGGCGGCCTGACACTCCTCGGACCAAACAAACTTTACGTCCTTCCTGGTGAGTTGGGTCATCAGTTCGATGATCTTGAAAAAGTCCTGTATGAACATCATGTAATAGCCTGCCAGACCTAGAAAACTCCGAATCTCTGCAACTGAGCTCGGTGTAGACCAGGACTCCACTGCTGCGATCTTCTTCAGATCCACTGAAATCTCATCACCAGATACGACGTATCCCAAAAAATCTACTATATCCAAGAAGAACTCACACTTCGACAGTTTCCTATATAACTGCTCCTTCTTGAGAGTCTCTAGTACAATTTTTAGGTGCTCCTCTGGCATCTTTGAATAGATGAGAATGTCATCAATGTAGACCACCATGAACTTGTCAAGGTAGTAATGGAATACCTTATTCATCAAGTTCATAAACACTGTCGGGGCATTAGTCAACCCAAACAGCATGACAGTGAAGTTATACTGGCCATAGCGAGTCCAAAAAGCAGTCTTCGGATTCTTCACCTTCAGCTGATAATACCCGACCTCAAGTCTATCTTTCAAAATACCTTTGTTCTGCTCAACTGATCAAACAAGTCATCTATCCGTAACAACGGTATTTGTTCTTGATAGTGAAGTGTTCAACACCCTGTAATTGATGCACATATGCACCAATCTGTCCTTCTTCGATACGAACAATACCAGAGCATCCCAAGGCGAAGAACTACACTTGATGAACCCCTTGTCCTGTAACTCATCCACCTGCTTCTTCAGCTCAACCAACTCACTGTTGTTTACTCTGTAGACATGCTGCGAGATAGGCTCTGCGTTCGGCACCAAGTCTATAGAGAACTCAACATCCCTGTCCGACGGCATCCCCGACAACCCATCTGGAAAGACATCCATGAACTATACAGTCAAAGGATGAGGCAGCTCCTTGTCTTCCACCAAAGCTCCATAAATAGCACTACCACCCGACTCTGCTGCTCCTCTAGCAAACTCAAACACTGGCTCCCCTGAAGGACTGAACAAAATTCTACCTCCTCTATAGTCTACGCTAGCAAAGTGCATACTCAACTAATCCATCCTGAGTACAATATCGTAGCTCGGTAGTGACATTATGAGTAAATACGCACTTAATTTCTGACCTCCCAATGAAATACTTTGTCCCTTGCAAACGTCATTGACCAGGATAATGCCTCCTCCAGTCACGATCTTGTAAGTCCCACCCAATGATTCAGCAGGTATATGATGCTTGAAAGCAAAAGAAACAAATATAAAGCTATGTGATGCACCAATATCAAATAAAGCTGAAGCTGGAATAGAATCGAAAAAAACAAAACTTGCTATGACATCGCCGATGGGCTCGGCCTCTTCAACCATCAGCACAAATACTCTGCCCTGAGCATCATTCTACTGCTGATAGTGACCAAATCGCTGCTGCTGCGTCAGAAGTGGGGGACCCCTCAGCTGTGCTGCAAGTGGTCCCACTGGTGCTCAATAAGCTGTACCTGCTCCCTAAACTGCCCTACAAGGGTTCGTAGGACACTCCCTCAGCCGATGGCCTACGATACCATAATAGAGGCACAACCCTAGCCTCTTTCTGTAAACCTCCCAAATATGATCAAGCTTCTTACAGAAGTGGCATAGAAGGGCATGTTGTACTGGCCTCTGCTGCTGCTATGGCACATGCTGAACGGGTGCCCTAGCTGGGGTCTGATGATGCTGCTACAGTGCTTGGAATAAATGGTGCTGGAGCTGAGGATGCTTAGCAGCCGCCGAGCCGCTAGTAGCCCACGAAAAGAAATTACGGTCCCTCTTGGGCTTCAGGCCCAACTCTAGCTCCACCTTGCATGCCTCCGTAAGGATCTCAGCATACGTCGAGTAAAAAGAGGGGATGAGGATCTTCACATCCCAATTGAAACCCTTTCTAAAGTGGCTCGTCCTGATATCTGGGTCCTGCACTATGTACTCTGTATATCGGCTCAGTCTGCCAAACTCTGCAGCGTACTCCTCTACAGACATGCCTCCCTGCTGGAGGTTCTAGAACTGCCTATCTAGGTCTATCTTGTCCGTGGGAGAGAAAAACTTATTTTGGAACAAGTCCTTGAACTCTGCCAGGTGTGGCCCTCTCCGGCTAGAGTCGACTCATTTTCTGAACCAGGTGTGTGCAATGTCCAGCAACTGAAGTCCCACCGCCTCAGCCTTTAGATCATCTGTGAGACGGGATACTCTCATAAGATGCTCGATATCCTCGAGCCATTCATCTGCATAGATAATGCCCTCGATCCCCTTAAAGTCCCGAGGCCCCAACTTCTTAAAGTCCTGGATACTGTCTAGCCTCTGCTATGTACCCTGTACTGGAGCTCCTCGCTCTACTGCAACTAGAGCGAGCTGGTGGGCATCCTCTATGCCCTGATGTATCGTATCTGATTGCTTATGCTGAGCCTCGAACTGGGCTTGTTGGGCCTCAAGTATCTCCCGAAAGAAGGCAAACATCTTCCCCATGTCGGTAGGTACTGGAGGCGGAGGAGAAAGATCTTCTGTAATAGACGGAGGAGTCTGTTGCGTAGGAGGAGGAGGAAGAACACCTACGACAACTCTTGTCACAACCCTCGGTATTGTAGTAGGTGCACCTGCAGTGACCTCAGGGACGGTCCTCATAACTGGTGGAGGAGCACCCACGAATGCAGCTACTGATACTCCGACTGCAGTAGACGCAACGACATCAGGCCCGCGGGACGTCGCAGACCTCTTTGTATATGTCGTCTTCGAACGCTGGGATCTAGTCTTAGCCATCCTAAAGATAGATCGAAAGAAGGAAGTCAATTTTGGCACAAGATATATTATATCAAGGGAGGACATAGAGTGCAAGAATCAATATCAAAGAAAGGACAGTTGCATAGAACAATAAAATATAAATTTTTTCTAATTGTGATTGAGTATCCTTAGCCTATAGCCTATATCCTATGTATATGCAATAGGCTCGTAATAGCTCCCTAAGTCGAGCGCCACTACGACATTGCACTAATTGCGACTCCCGACCTGCATCGGCTACTACTAAAAATGTGTCATGATCCGTACCCGATATAGGGGCACAAGTGCGTGACAGCGCCCAGCCTACGCCACAGAGTCAGCGGTAGAACGCTGTCTAGGTCTACTATAAATACAGTAAATATAATAACCTATCAATATATTTCATCTCCAACTAGAGGACAAATATGAAATAGCATACTCAATCACAAATCTATGAGGAAGATATATGGGCACGATAAATGATTCTGACAAAAAAGAAATATCCAGAGTGCAAAGTATCAAATACATATCCAGAGTCTGAGTCAAATATAGCTATATATGTCTGAAATAATAAACAAGCAAACTGATAAAGCTGGAGATAGAGTCCAGTCAAAACCTAGTCTAACTGAGTCACCACTAAAGCCTCATCAGCTGGAACTAAACCCTGCTGGGCTAGGGTCCCCTAGTCTATACCCACTACTTCATGTGGACCATAGTAGTTGGTGCACTCGTCCTCGCCGTCGTCTAAAAAATATATCCAGTCAGGATTGGAGTAAAGTACATTTCTAATAACAGTTCCAGTAAATGATATGGACTATGTAACAGTAAATAGAGAGAATGTACGAGAATAAGTAAAGTGTACATGAAAGTAGCATGGCATGGTAAAACTTTAAACAAAAGCAAGAACAGTAAAATAGGTTATATCATGTACAAGAGTCCAGAATCGTACTATCTATGCGAGTGAATATTAGCTTCTCCTATGATACCTTACCTATGTTATCTAATACTCTTATAAATTACCTTATGCATTTACCCTATGACATGTATCAAAGGGGTTCTCAATATCTATGCCAATGACATTAACTGTATTACCTATACCATGCCCAATTATTCTAACCCAACCCTTTACATATTTTAATTTAACACTATTCAAATCCATACTCTAACCCATTATCTACTCATCCATCTACCCATACCTTATCTTATACTCTACATACACACACTCAACCATATGTATATCCCATGTATCAGTAAGATACATTTCCTCTCTACCCTATATGCATATCAGTATGCTAACACACACACACACACACACACACACATATATATATATATATATATATATATATATATATATATATATATATATATATATATATATATATATATATATATATATATATATGGAAACACTATGTCATATATTGATATAATAGGCGCAAAATGTTGTAGCATATACAAGTAATAACATGACAAAAAGAAAGAGGGTGGGGCAGCAAAATGAGACCCCCGCCCGAAAACCTAGACCTAAATCGGACCAACCCTCAACAAAATAGGGAGTGTCAGAATCTGTCAGTAGCGTGCTTTCAAAGTCTGTTAGCCTTGCGATTCTGTCTAATGATCTCGAATATCAATGGGGATGAGTTGTACTGGTGACCTTCGTATCTATATTTATTCTAATTTTTTCAGATTACCTACGTGATGGCGGCTGTAACGATCTGGTGGCCATGGGAGGCTTTGCCCCAGGTGGCTAAGAGATCGTTAAAGCCCCCTCTGACCCTGGTCGTGACGTAGGACACAGAAAACCTCAGCTAAACTTCAGAAGCCAGCTCGTCCGACGATAGGATATGGTCCGCTGTTTCAGACTGTCGCTCTACACAATAATGGCATGCTGAGGCTAAGCTGAAGCCTAAGAAGGTTAGTACGTCGTAGGTGGGGAGTTTCTTACAAGAAACTCTCCATAGCAAAATATACCACTTAATCGGGATACAAGATTACTAGAAGGGGGCGATGATGGTTGAGGCCAATCTATGGCCGCATACCGCCCTATGGGCCGGTGCTAGGGAGAAGGATCCACTAGCCATTAGTGATCATCTCATGGAGTCAACCTTCGGCCTGATCACCATTCCTGAAGCAGCTAAAGATAAGGTCGCCTCCTTACCGAGCCACTCATGTACTCTTCCAGTTCCAATCTCTATTGTTGGCCCACAAGTCTCTGATGGTGCTAGAGATGGGGACACCCGTTGAAGGAGTAAAGAGGTCATGCCCCGTCCACCGTTCGAAGAAAAGAGAGGATTCACCTGAACCCAAACGGAGACGAATCAATGGTTCTGCGAGCTGCCGACCAGAGAGCATGCATCGCCAAGAAGCTGAGGATTTACTATTTGATGTGGCAGCAGAGGGATGGGAGTGCTTGAAGTATCTGGCGTTCATAAATTACGCCCACAGGGAGCGATTCTCCCGAAGCTTCCACCACATCTTTATCACACATGCATTAATAATGTGTGCCAACCTACAAAACCCGAGACCTTCCTCGGATGTGGGTCTAGCCATAGAGTCCCAGCTGGCCCAGTGGTGTTTATCTTTGCCGTCGTAATGGCCCCAAAAGAAATTGGCAAAGAGATTTTCTATAGTGGAGAGAACCTTTTTTTAGGGGGGTGCAGTCTGCAAGAGTGTAAATCGGGAATGACGATAGGACGTGCTTGATCAGAATCATTTTACCCCCAGAAGATAAGATGGCATTGTGCCATCCCTCGATCTTCTTCCTGATTTTACCCACTAGATCATCATAAAGGCTCGAGTTCGATCTCCCGTAAACTAGCGGGCACCCAAGGTAAGAAGAGAGGGGTACACGACAGAAAATGAAGTGATGTTGGTTAACAAGGATGAGTGTTATTTGTCGGTAGAGTGGTGAACGTAAATAACACTCTTGTGAGGATTGATACGCTGGCCGAAGCATCGAATGTATCGCTGTAAGGTGTTGTGGACCACTTCTACGGACCCAGTGTTACCGAAAGAGAAGATCAGGATGACATCTGCATAAGCTAGGTGGGTGATGATCGGACACCCACTGGCGATGTGGAAGTGCTGGAATCTGGAGGAACCAACCAACTTGTTGAGATTCCTGCTCAGTGCTTTAGCGATGATAATGAAGATTATAGACGATAAAGGTTTTTCTTGTCTAACACCTCGGGTCGATTTGAAGAATCCCTCAGCTTGACCGTTGACGACGATGGAGAACCACGAGTTACTGATAGATCTCCAAACAATGTCAATCCAAGTCTTAGAGAAACCGAAAGCCCTGAACACCCAGATCATGTCTTGCCAATCGAGCCTATCGTAGGCCTTATCTATGTCCAATTTGATGGCAATGCTCCCTCCTCTAACAGGGAATTTCATGCAGCTAATCATCTCTTGGGCCAGCAATATGTTGTCTAAAATGTTACGACCGCGAACGAATCCGCTTTGCTCTTCGGATATAATTTTAGGAAACAAGCGTCACAACCTGCACCCAGTGTAAGGACATGAGAAGTGGGTACATCCAGCCCACGCCACAGTGTCGGCTGTAGAACGCTGTCCTAGGTCACAACATCGAACATAATGTAAATATGCTCGGAAAGGAGAATAATATATAAAGTACAACTCAATCACCATATCTAAGATGGAATATAAGATAAGATAATCTTAAGAGAGAGTCACAAATATAAATAATAAGTCTCGGTGTAAACCACACCATAAAAATATTTCAATACAATATCAAATGTCTCATAAAGCTAGATAATAAGATAGTCTAGACTAAGCTAATGGCACATCCTCAGCGACTACTGGATCCTCCTGAGGATCAGGTCACCTGTACCAACTAGGCCTGCTCCATAGTAAGTATCGCAGCAATCCTCATCATTTGTAATATTTTTAACAGGTCCAGTCAGGACAGGAACAAATACATATCTCTCACGCAGTTCATAACATGAAAGGAAATATGAAACAAGCTATAAAATAATATACGTGAAACGCTGTAAAGAAATAGTAAAGAGACTGTAAAAAAGAACATGATATAATAGAATAGATATATATGATATAGATAAGAGAACTGAACTAACTACATAATGTAGAGCACAATTTGGTTATGTAAACTGGCATAGGTTGTACATGACTTAAATCTAATTTGGAGTTGCTCATGATAATGGTGTAGATCACATAACCAAATAAATACTCCCCTTGCTCCAATCAGTACACAAGGATCTGTCCAGGTTATGTTATTGCACATGAAAGGTAGTGTCTCACATGGAGGATTAGTCTATATGAAACAACTGGTTTATACATGAAAAGCTCACATGATCATGAGTGTACATGAATATCACATGAGTATACATGAATAAATACGAATATAAGGAGTAGACGATGTACATGATAAAGTACATGAGCACAATATACCCGATGTATCCGAGGGGATAACATCGCATGAAGAGATCCATATAGTACTAATCCATCATAACATCATGACAACATCAAGTAAACTAGTCTATAACAAGTGAATATGTCCAAACAAGTATAAAACGGTCAGAGAATGTACTCGCCTGATAATCCAAGCCGCTGATGAGGAAGTGTAACTGAATTGGAGTGATATAATCCTATTTAAAATAACCATAAGTCACAATATGGTCTAAAATATCATAAGAAAGGTCTACAATGCAATTCTACATGATTCTAGGTCCTTCTAGGTCAAAGTCAACCCTTGGTCAACTCTGGTCAAACTTGGTCAACTTTGGTCAAACCTGGTCAACTATAAGTCAACTAGTCCATTTACTAATTTTTTAGGTCAAACAAAAGTTATCAAGTCATTTTATGTCCGTTTGAGTCGATTTGGATCAAGTTTGACCCAAAGTTAACTTTTGTCAACTTGGTCAACTTGCTAGTCAACTCAACTAATCTAGGCTCATTGGGTTAATCCTAAACTGACTCATTACTCCCTAGGTTACACTCAATAGCAAACACATTTATATATACTTATATATATTCATTCATTCATGGCAATATATATACATACATATATATACATATATACATACATGCATACATATATACCTAAGCTTGTAAAGAAGGGAAAAAGAAGAGGGGGTGTGTCGAGTGAAGCCTGCCATGAGGTTCAAAATCTGAGACAAACTATATATATGTATATACATATATATATAGATACACTATATATACGTATATACATATGAGGAAACTTATATACGTAGACATATATATACTACCACCATGGTCCATACAATCAAAGCCAAAACTCTTGACTAACCCAAATTAATTTCAGAACTGAAACCATATATATATATATATATATATATATATATATATATATATATATAAAGACTAATGTATATATGGATATTATAGTATGATTTTTTTATATAATCATACTACAAAAAAAAAATCATACTATAATATCCATATATACATTAGTCTTTATATATATATATATATATATATATATATATATATATATATATATATATATTAATCCCGAACTTTATTATAGAATAGGCACAAAATGCCGAAGCCTATAAAGTAAGCGCAAAATGCGACTAAAGGAAAGAAAGCGAAAAGCGCGACTCGCGCACACAAAAAACAGGGGGAGGGCGGCCCAAGACAGGGCCTCCCAGAATGAGTTGGAGATGTGAGAGCAGCGATTCCTGGCTTTGAAGCATTGTCTGATGACCTCTCTGAACAACTGAGGCGGGAGAATTTGCCGGCCTTCATATCTGAATTTGTTCCTGTTTTTCCATAGAACCCAAATTCAAGCGGCTACTACGATCTGATGTCCGTGGGATCGGCTCCACTAGGCCAGGAGATCGTAGAAGCCCCCGGTCGGCTGAACCATGCTAAGTCTATTGTGAATCTTAGACCAAAGGTCGGTAGCCAACTCCTCCGAGAGAAAGACGTACTCTGTAGATTCCGTTGTGTGCTCCTTGCAGCAGTGACATCTCGAAGCGAGGCTGAATCCCATGGAGCTGATGGTGTCATCCGTCGGTATCTTCCGACGAAGAGCGTGCCAGATGAGAATAGACCATTTGATGGGAATGCATGCCTGCCAAAACTTGGCGTAAATAATATTAGACGGCCCGCTGCCTCTGACCACCAGTCTGACGGAAGCCAAAGGAAATGACCCGCACGGGTTGGGTGACCATCTCCAAGTGTCGATCGTGTCAGTAATCTGGAGGTTAGCAGCAAGAAGACTGTTTTTCGCTGGCTGTCCTAGCCAATTTCTGACCTTCCTCCAATCCCATCTGGAGCTGCCCTCCCATAGATCCCTAATGGCGCACTCCGGGGGAGTAAGACTGTTGGGATGTATGATGTCCTCACCTAACCACCGCTCCAGGCAAGCCGAAGAGCGACCGTCGCCCAATTGAAGCCGGATAAGTGGTTCAGCGGTGATGCAGCCCCGAATAATATGGCGCCACGATGCAGATCTGTTATTGGAGTTCGCCTCTGACAGATGGGAGAATCTGGAATACCTACCTCTCATAAATTTCGTCCATAAGGAGGTCTCAGTGCGCAACTTCCACCATAACTTAATGGAGCAGGCGTCTACGATGTGGGTTAGCCTGCTGAAGCCCAGACCTCCTTTTTCAGTAGGTTTGGCCATCGTCTCCCAACCGGCCCAGTGATATTTGTCCTTGCCGTCACTATATCCCCATAAGAACTTGGCAAAAAGGGATTTGAGAGAGTGGAGCACCTTCTTAGACGGGGAACAGACAAGAAGGGTGTACATCGGGATTGATGATAGAACGTGTTTGATAAGGATCGTTTTGCCCCCCGGGGATAAGGTGGCATTGTGCCATCCGGCAATCAGTTTGCGGATCCTGTCAACGAGGTGCTCGTATATACCTGAGTTGGCCCTACTATACACAAGCGGGCACCCGAGATATTGGAAATGGGGGTATGCCGTGCTGAAGGAGGTCATATTGGTGAGCAAAGTTGAGCGAGTTCTGTCAGCTTTGTGATGGATGTAGATGACGCTCTTGTTGTTGTTGACATACTGACCGGAGCAGGTGGTGTATCTGGCGATCGTATGCATGACTGCCTCGCGATCCGCTGTCTCCAGAGGAGAAGATGAGGATGTCATCAGCGTAAGCCAGATGAGTGATGAGAGGACAGCCGGCGGTGGTGTAGAAGTGGTTGAAGCCAGGCATATTGGGCATACTATTGAGGCTTCTACTGAGGGCCTCGGCCGCAATGATAAATATGGTGGACGAGAGCGGGTTCCCCTGTCTACCCCCCCGAGTGGAACGAAAGAATCCTGCCGCCTGGCCATTGATGACGGTGGAGAACCACGCGTTGTTGATCGATCTGAAAACGATGTCAATCCATGGTTCGGCGAAGCCAAAGGCTCTGAAAACCCAGATCATGAATTGCCAGTCCAGTCGGTCATATGCTTTCTCCATGTCGAGTTTGATTGCCATGTTCCTCCCTCGACGGGAAGTTCATACACGTGATCATCTCTTGGGCTAGAAGGATGTTGTCTGAAATGCTGCGGCCTTTGACAAACCTGCTTTGCTGTTCGAAAATGATCTTGGAGAGGACGTCGGACATCCGATTGGTGACGATCTTAGATATGATCTTGTTGGTGAAGGTGCAGAGGCTGATCGAGCGGAAGTCTTTGAAGGTTTTCGGATTGTCTGTCTTGGGGATAAGGATGATGTTGCCGCTGGAAATAGAATTAGGGTATCTGGCCCCTTGGAGAAATGCTTTAGTGGCTTCAACTAGGTCAGTTTTAATGATGTCCCAGCAAGCTCTGAAGAAGACCCTGTTGAAGCCGTCCGGCCCCAGGGCGCTATGCTCGTTAATGGACCAGACTGCAGCTTTAACCTCCTCCTCCGAAGTTGTGGCCAGCATGGTTGCATTATCGTGATCGCTAATGAGGGAAGGGATAATAGACAGAAGCATCATGTCTTTAACGACTCGGTCTTTGGTGAAGAGGTTGGAGAACCTGGTATTCCGGTGTAATTTTAATTTGAGAATCCGATGTAATTTTAATTTGTTTCTGCGTCCTTTGATGCAAGTATGGAAGAACCTGGTATTCCGGTCGCCGTCGGTGTCCCAGGTCAATCTGGCTTTATGCCTCCAAAAATCATTCTCTACTCTCAGTCTGGATTTAAGAAGGGCTCTGGCGAGGTTGAGAGCTGCGCGGGCCTCCGGGGTGCTGTTAGTGGCGAAATCGGACTCCGTGCGGTTGACGTCATCCTCCGCCTCCCTGATAGCCTGGAAGATGTCTCCGTTGGCTTCTTTGCTCCATGTTGAGAGGGCCTTGCGAGTAGCTGAAAGTTTATCCGCCATACGGACCATGGGGTTAAGACCAGAGACCGAATTCCACACAAAGGCAACGATGTTCTGGAATTTGGGGTGATGTCGCCAGAAGTAGAGGAAACGGAATGCTTTTTTGTTGCTGGTGTGGTTGTTGCTGATCTGGACAAGAAGAGGGGAGTGATCCGATTCAGTGGAGTTCAGGTGAGAGAGGTTGAAGATCAGGCCCATGTCGGACCAGCGTTCGTTAATCAATGCCCGATCTAATCGGGAGTATTGGAGCCGATGACCCTCCTACATGTTGCACCAGGTGAACGCGCTGCCGTGAAAGGAGATAGGGGTAAGGTTCCCAAGAAAGGCAAAGTTGTTGAAATCATCCATCGCTGGTTGGGGTGGAGGGCGGCCTCCAGACTTCTCCTCTCTGTTGGACACCGTGTTGAAGTCCCCGATGCTCAGCCACGGTAGTCCGAGTGAATGGACTAGCAGCAGGTCTGCCCAAAGCAATCTTTGCTCGGGGATGTCGCAACTGCCATGTACTGCGGAGAGGATGGATCATGACTTAAGGGCCGGGTGTTCAACCCAGCAAGTAAGGGCCTGAGATGAGTCTTGGATGATTGCAAATTCGAAGTCTTGTGCAAGAAAAATCCAGATGTCATTGCAACCAACGATGGCATACGAAAATCCTAACTTAAGTTGCGTGGCTTTTATTTTTTTGAGGGATTTTTTGGTTCGATGATGATTAAGTGGTCAATGCGATAAGTCTTCTTGAGGCTGAGGATTCTGTTCATCGTCGGCTTGTTTCCGATCCCCCTCACATTCCATGAGATAATGTTAAGCATCTGATAAGGAAATGGGAAAGAGGTGACTGTGCTTCGTGGCGGAGCTAGTCGTCCTTGCCGTCGTCTGCTTTGGCTTGTTTTTGTTCTTCTTGGAAGAGGATTTTTTGGTGTTGGTGCTGATGGGCCCGTTGATTTCGGTGTCTATGTTAGCCCGACTTGGATCGCTGCTAACAGTGACGTCAGCAGAATCGAAGGCTGAGTCGTAGTCTTGTTCTTCCAGGGCACATAAGGGATTCCCACGATCTAGAAAGCCGGCTTTCTTGGCTTGCCAGAATCTGCCGGTTAAGGGATGGCTGACCAAGTGCTGAGCGACAAAAGGAAGCGAGGAAAGAGATCTAGGAGGCTCCGGGTCAGCCACGGGGTCGGCGAGGGGGGAGTGGGGTGCCTCGAGCTGCCCATGACTGCTCGCTGACGAGTCCTGACCGAGATGGAGAGGGGATTCGACGGGTGGTTGGATGGAGTAAGATTCCCCGTAGGGGAGTGATAAGTTGGTGACAGGTGGGTTGGAGAGTTGGGGGATGCGGGCTATGGCTGCGGGAGGGTGGTGTGTGAAACCGCTGATTTTGGGACAATCTTGCTGGGCGAAGGTGGTAGAGTGGATTTCTCTGGAGGCATTATGTTCATCGTCGAATGAAGTGCCAGAGAGGAGGTCAAAAGGATTGTGGAGGGAGAGGGTGAAAGGGGTGTAGGGGACGATAGCGGAGCTGGATATGTTGGCTTGAGGGTGGGGGCGTGTCTGGTCATCAATCTGAGGGAGGGGGTCGGGGTTGGATTTGTGGATGCCGGTGACGGGGTCTCTTTGAGCTGTCGATGCACGAAGGGTGCGCGTTCTTGTCTTCTTTAGTTCAGGGTGTGCACGGAAGCAGTACTGCATGAGGTGTCTGCTCATCTGGCAGTGTTTACAGAAGATGATGTTGTTGTCGTAAACCAGCGTTTGACTATGAGTTTGATCTCCGAGCTCGATCTCTATGAGTTTGGGAGGGTCGTTAGCGAGGTCTAACTCCACGCAGATCTTCGCATAATTGCACTTGGAGAGGTTGCGAGTTTCTTCCGCGATGGCTACCAGGATCCCAAATGAGCTGGCTATCCGTTTGAGGGCAGCTGCGGGGAAGCAGACCAGGGGGAGGTTGGGTAGGGTGATCCATGTAGAAATGATTGTTGAATCAATTTTTGGGTTAAATTCGGGTGACCATTTGACCACTTTAGCGATCTGCGTGCCCATTCTAGCCGTGCCCTTGGCGCGGACAACAGCGTAGTCCAGTTCGGAAGAGTGGTGTAAGAGCATATGCTTAGGGTCAAGCAGAGTGACCCGGTAGGTTGCGGACAGGCCTCACTTGGCAATAGCTTTCGTGGCAGAGGGGATCTTCGGATAGCCGGATCCGAATTTGAGCACAAACGTTTGAGAGAAGGAGGAGGATAGGGAAGAGATCTCCGATGCTGCAAATGGGACACAAATGAGATCACCGTCAGCGGGAGACGAGAAATCAAAGTCCGGAAGTAAGATCTCCGCCGACGGCGATGGGAGTTGTCTCCCCCGATCCGGCCGTAAGGCCTCAGCGTAGGACGGACGGGGGTGGGGGGCAGACGTACTGCCCGGGATGGAGGAGCCGACTGGGACTCTGAGCAAGGGGGATTAGAGGGGGGCAATGCGGGCAAGCAGGTAATGCTTCGTGGAGCCAGGAGGGGGAGGGAGACGGTGGCAAGATGGGGAGAGCGATGGGAGGGGCACCTGTGATCGCCAACTCAGAGAGACTGTGCTGGCTAGGAGCCGAGCCGGCTCCATGATGCGCCAATATGGGGCCGACTAAGGGGAGCTCGACACCGATTGGGGTGCCATTGTGTGCCGTGAGGCTAGGAAGCTGGGTCCCAGCGGGGGCCAAGAGGCAGGAGAGAGTATCCCCGAGTAGCGCCGAGGGGCTAGGAGAAGAAACTCCGAGAATAGCCAAGAGGCTAGGGGGATTGACCTAGAAAGCGCAGTACAGTCGGAAGTTGCGCCAGGCGGGCGCAAACTGGTGACTAGCGCAAGGGGGCGCACGAAGGGAGCCCGAGACCTGCTTATGAGTTGCGCCGAGGGCCAGCTCACCCTCAACTGTGGGGCCACTTCCCGAAGGCGAAGAGGGGCTGCTCTGCACCAAGGAAGGGGGCACGTGGCTCCCTGGGCCCGATAGAGAACAAGAAGGGGCTGGTTGACTGTGCGCCAGGGGTTCCTGAAGATGGACCACGCCAAGGACCTGCACGTCCTCCGAGGCAGGCCCTCTACCCGAGGGGGCCATGTAGGAAACGTGGCCATCTGCTCCCGTCGACTGAGGAAGCCTCGGGACCTGCGTCCGCCTCGAGGAGATCGGTGAGGGACCCGCGGAGGGGCATGGCTGCTCCAGGCGGAGGACGCTGGATCCGTCGCAGAGGCGGAGGTCAGCCCCGGAGGAAGGGAGAGAAGGAAGAGAGCCGGAGGGAACGAAACTCCGGCCAGGGGACGAAGGTGGAGGAGGGCCTCCCTCAGTCCCGGGAAACGGAGGGTCCTCGAGCCCCCTAGCGGTTGTAGAAGCATGAAAAAGAATAAAGAAAGATCCATGCGGCCAAGGAGCCCCATGCGGCTCAGAAGAGTTCATGCGGCTCAAGTATCCATGCAGTTCAAGCGTCTATGCTGCTCAAACAAGCTCTATGCGGCTCAGAAAGGAGCCACACGGCCTACAAACAGCTCTTCCGTTTGTCCTTTACTGCATTAAATACTTTGACGGCTGACAGCTCTGACACATATCAGCCCTGATACAAAAATACAATTATGACTCCGTCATAATGGCAGACTCCTAGGGAAATAAAGGAAATCTCTAACACAATCTTCAAAAATCCAGAAACCTTCATAAGGATTTGACACATGGACAGTCGCATACGGCTCACGAAGACTAGCTCCATGCGGCTCACAAAGACTATCCCCATGCGGTTCAAGCGAAGGCTGCCTCATGCGGCTCACGAAGACTACCCCCATACGGTTCAAGCGAAGGCTGCCCCATGCGGCTCATGAAGACTATCCCTATGCGGCTCACAAAGACTATCTTCATGCGGTTCACAAAGAAGGCACCCATCATGCGGTCACCTGCACTCATGCGGCTCAGATTATCACCATGCGGTTCAAATGTTCAGGAGGCCACTCTCAAGCAGCCTTGACACGTGGCCAGCCTTATGCGGCTTAATGAGGAGAAACCTTTCTGCGGCTCAGATTTCTGCGATGGCTCGCGGTTAAGACACGTGGCATGATAGCGGGGCATGTGGCATCAAATTGATCAAAATCCCTCAACAAATCCCAATAAAATATTGGGATCAAATCAGATCATTTGCAATCAAGCAAATTAATATCACGTGTCGAGAAATCCGAGGTTGGTATGACAAATCAGGAGGATTTATGTCAATCATCATTAATTATCCTCAAAAGATTTGATGCAATCACATTTATTGCTCAAATCTCGTATATTCAAGATGAACGGCCCAGATCCAGTGATCCTTAGCCGCCGACTATTAAGAATGGGCAATCATTGCAAACCCTAATGATGCCCCCACTCTTATAAATAGCAAGGTGCAATTCCCTTACGAGGACATACACACATAGACATACAGACACACACACACAGAGAGAGACATAGAGAGCCAGAGAGCTAGAGAGATTCATACAGAGATCAAAAGGAGAGCATTTCTTCATCAATGCCAAGCAGTTCTTCTACAGAGCCAAGGCTGCACCCGATCGTCCAAGGAGTAAGGCAGAGCTGCCATCGCTTTTTCGAGCCTCTACCGTCACCCCCCAGAATTTAAAATAAACAATTATACTTAGATTGTTGTACCTAGGTTTTCGTTCCTAGGCTTTTTTGTACAAGCGAGTTTGTATTGTGAGTCTAAGTTCAGTCCTCCGATAATTGTTCTGTTCTTTTACAATCAATGACAAATACGATGGCGACTCTGCTGGGGACAAACTTCTCCACGGTTGAGGAGTTGGTGACGCAATCGAATGCAGCAAAACTTGGCTCCACACAACAGAAGATGGTCGTTCGCTTCGACCAACGAGCGTTTGAAGAAATGCTCTCCGACGGGAGCGCTGGCCCGGTCCAGAAGTGAACCCGCACAAAGAAGGCTCGCAGGAAGTGGAGGCCAAAATTATTTGCACCTTTCCAAGCTCTGGACGGAGTACTTTCTTCTGCCCAAGACGGCGAAGACAACTCTCGTGCGGCTCCACTTCAAGCCATAGAAGACTCTGCTGTCCCCAAGTCCGACAGAGGAAAGCACTACGATGCTGGACTTGTAGGGCAAAGAGTGATTCTATGTGCTCACTATAACAAAAAGACCTATTAATGATGCTCGACAAGGAGTTTTAATGACGGCTGATACATAAGCGTTACCAAGTTGAGAAATACTTTTTTTCTATGACGGTTTGGGCTAATTATGGGCTTTTATAATGTTTTTAAAACAAAATGTCATTAATACTTTAGAGCGGTGGCAAACTTATAATTTCTTCACTGTATAAAAGCTCAGTGGGAGAGAGAAAATTCATTTCTCATCCATTGTCTAACCGAGCAGCGTGTCTCCTCCTCAAACCTCTTCTCCCACAATTTTCAACCCTAACCTTAATTACTCCGGCGATGGGCTCGACTACGCAATAGCCCTTCGACGACTGAGCTATCGGTGCAGAGCCACCACTTCGGCAGCGTGTTCCAGCGACTCCAGGGAGGCTTATTTAAGTCGGATTCTCCTCAGCCCTCTAAAGCTCAAATTCCCGTCACCTCCTCCTCAACCCTCTAAACCTCCTCCTCAACCCTCTAAAGCTCCGCCGCCATGCAGTGCAAGCCCCAGCTCAGTCTAGGGAGGCATATTTAAGGATGAGGAAGAAGATGAGCGTGGCTCCGTCCTCCAACTCCCATGGGAACCTCGATGAGCAGATCTTCCAGCTCATGCAGTGCAAGCCCCTCTCCGAGCAAGAAGTGAGCTCCTCCTCTCCTCCTTCTCTCTTTTTCTCTCTCTACCGCTTTTTTTAGCTCCAGATTGGGTTCGTTTCGTCGGATCGGGACGGTTTTGTACCATCTGGTAATCGATCCGGTTTACTGGAGCTAGGGTTTCCAATTTGGGGGAAATTCGAAGTTTTGGTTTGACTTTGTTGAAGGCTACTCGGGTTCTTGATGAATCAAGAATCTCTCTCTATTTTTTTTCTGGGAAATTTGCTTGCTTGGTGTGTAATAAGTTAGCAGAATATATCATTTCTTTTTTGGCAAAATCATATGGTAAATTTGAAAAATTGATGTGCAAAAACTCTGCAAACCACTAGGGAGGTTCTTAGGGAAGAAGGTGTTTGTCATGGTGGATATGGTAGGTGGGAGTGAATGATGACTCTGAGAGGGTCATTCTATTCGGAACACTACAAAGATACTATTCGGACTCACAGACACCGTTTTGGTGTGTCCTGGTGTATTGTGGAGTTTGTATCTTGTCCAATACGTGTCTGACATGATGCATCACCGACACAAAAAGGTTAACGATTGTGGAGTGCCTGTGCTTCCTAGGCATAACTCTATTTTTCTTGTTAATGAAAGATCGCAACTGTTTATTTTTCTCTGCTTAGCTAGCCTTTTGAACTGGCTCAAAACCAATGCATGATTCTGCCTTCAAAATTTTCTTTTCTACCTCACTTGCAGGTTAGAGTGTTATGTGAAAAGGCGAAGGAGATCTTGATGGAAGAAAGCAACGTTCAGGTTAGATCTACTTATCAATGGATGGAGTTTGTTATTCTAGTGTAGTGTCCTTTTATTTGAAAAAGTTTGTTAGATCTATCATGGGTACCCTAGTGATTGATACAGATTTGTTTTATTTCTTTCTGTAGTTCTAACTTTTGATGTTTAGGATTCAAGTTGTGTTCTAGTTGGAGATATAATGGGAGAATCTAATGATGGAATCGAAGAGGAAGTCTGAGTTGAAGGTCGCACTTATAGATTTTCCGTTCTGTCATTATATTTGCTTTTATAGATTCTGCTGCCTTCACAATTTGACTAGTTTTGATTCACATTTCAAATTTTCTTTAATTGAAACTTTTCCTTTTCCTTATTCTAATTTTGGCATGACCTAAAGTTTGTAACTTTAGCAGATCCCACAATTTTTCGGATAAAGGCTTTGTTGTTGTATAGTTCTAATTTGGGCATGCCAATTCTTATACAATTCAGCACAACACTGACGTTTTTCATCTGAAAGCCTTGGGTTTGGGTGCACTAGTTATTTGAGTAATTAGTTTGTACTCAAGCTATACATTTAAAAAAATATCTCATAGCTAAACGTTGTGTATCTGTATTGCATGGATGCAAATATTACACACCACCGTTTTTGAAGTGTCCGTAGTTATTAATGTATCCTAGCCATCATAGTTTGAAATAATTGAGTTTCTCTCTCTAATACACACACACGCACACACACACAATCAACATATTCTGGAGAAAGAGAGAGAGAGAGAGAGAAGAGATCGGGTTGAAAGAAAGAGGAGTGTGGGGGAGAGAGAAAATAGGTCTCACACCTATTTTGGAGAGAAATCTAGGGAAAATATGTAGTTGTTAAGATTCTTCCACTTTCTCTTTCTTTTTTCCCAAACATGCTAAACTCATTTTCTTTTCCTTTCCCTCACTTCTTCTCAAACCAAACACATCTAAAGGATTCAAGTAGTCGACCCCAAAATCTTTGGATGAAGGGCACTCTTTCTTGTGTGCCTGCAAGATGGTTGTTGGATTAAAATAACTACACTTTGACTACACAAACTTAGCCTTGAACCTTGTAATCTATTAACTAAGTATAAAGGTATGCTTGGTTATATTGATGATGGCAATTTTCTTTTTATTAGCTATTGACTAGTGACTACTTTCTGTCGGTTGATCCATTTTCTTTTGCTTGATGGAAACATTTTTAGAATGAGTTCCACAAAATTTACATCCCCCCATGTCATTGCATATTTATGCTTAATAAGTTCATTACCTCTTAAATATTAAGTTTGCCTCTCATCTCTATCTTGCAGCCAGTAAAGAGCCCTGTGACGATTTGCGGTGACATCCATGGGCAATTTCATGATCTTGCGGAACTATTTCGAATTGGTGGAAAGGTATCTTTTGCACCTAACTCTTCCATATTTGAATGCCAATATTGATACACTTGATAATTTTGGATTACTTTACTAATATCAAGGATGATGTAAGTGCTCTCTGACATGCTATACCATCTACAATTGTTGAATATTTTTTTCTTTTTGACATTTGTGATAATATATATATATATTTTTTAGTGTCCAGATACCAATTACTTGTTTATGGGGGACTATGTTGACCGTGGTTATTATTCTGTTGAGACTGTTACGGTGAGTGCCATATCTGTACTTGCATTGCTATCAAAATGTTGTGAAGTATTCCGTCATATGTACTCTGCATGCATCAAAATCTTCACTGTACTCTTTTTGTTTACACTAATACTCTTTTATTATTGAGGAAATGGTCAATATTGTACCTATGCTTGCTTCTTTCTCTAATTGAAATTAGCTACTTTGAGTATTTAACATTTACTCGTGAATAACATTTCATGGAGGGCATAGAAAACCTGTTGAGTGGAATGATGGGTAACAGAATCAAGCATGATCGTTTACTTCTCTGCTGCTATTTATTATTGGAGTGCTTTCATAGTTGCTTGAGCAGAAGCGTTGATATTGGCGAAAAAAGACATTTAGGACAGAAAGAAAAGTGTGTGTGTGTGTGTGTGTGAAACAAAACAAATGAAACAAGCGCCAGCCCAAGTGGACCAATCTTGGAGACATAGGGAATCGGGAAACCGAGTCGGAAGTTTAAATCCCCCCGCGGGATATGTGCTTAATTAAATGAAAAAGCGGGATGGGGGCCATGATATTCATATAGCGATTGATTGAGAAGTGGACCGAGTAGAGCGTTCTATCTGGGCATATAGGATCGCGGTAACAATATGCAGCTCAAGTGGAGCATGCATATCGTCATGTTTCACAACTTGTTTTCATTTTTAATCTTCACCTTTCTTGGTCACTACATATTCTTATTTATTAGTTCTGGTAGCACACATTTACAATTTTGACCTGTCTTAGATAGAACTAAAACAAAATTAGTCATGTGGCATGGTAACTGCATCTTTATAACAAGCGTTGGTATGCTTTTTGAAACTTTGTTTCTCAAAGCTTTATTTGGAAGGAGATGATTTATGTGCAAATTAGGTAAATGACCTCAGTTTTCTGGTACAATGCTTATTAATGTGCCTTAACTGTCTGGTGTTATCAAGGTTCGTAGTATCAATATGGAATCGGTTTCAGACCATTCTTACGAGTATCAATATCGGTGGTTTCAGCAGTTTCAGAGGTTTCGGAACAGAGTTTCGAAGTCCTTCGTTTCTGAAAGTCAAACTTAATAATAATAATTATTCCAAAACTAGAAATATGTTTCATATGCTTGGACATAATTCTATGTATTATTTGTTATTTCTTGTTAGATTGGAATAAAATAATATAAAGAGTGACGGATAGTGTGAATTTTTTGCATACAAGTCCCTTAAACCTGTCATTCTTTTAGTATATATATATTTTGTTTTACTTATATTTTTTTTTTGGCCTTGTTATTGCCCAAATTGTTGCAAGCAGCCAGCAGTCTGGATTAAAGGGTAAAGGACATGAATGTGAGTTGTCCACTAGATCCTCAGTTGTTTCAGGTACTAATTCTTTTGGTTGCTACATTTGTTTATCATTTTTACTAACTTGTCTGAAACTAGGGAAAATCTTCTAGTGCTGAATATCTTTGTACAGAGGACCTAATACTTTTGATGTCGATCCTTATAGTTCTGATGTCACAAGTTCTTGTTAATAACTTTATATGTACAGAATGATATTGGCAGAGCCAGATATGTCCCAAGTTCTGGCTGGGATAGCTATCTGATACCTAAATCAGTCTTTTCCTTGGCTGAAACCACGTGTCTCTTCAAGCAATATATCAGTCCAATATGGAGTTCCAGTACAGTACAACAGTTCATTTGCAAGCAATATTTCTTTGATTACGCTAATCCTCTTTTTTTTGTTTATGATATTCGAATGTTGTTGTTGCTTGTTATAAACTAAGTATTTTGTTAATATGCCTCTCTTTGTTAATTTGCAGGTCCTCTTCTCCTTTTAAAGTTTAAAAAATGTGTACAAGTCCTTCATTTCTTGCAATTTTTATATTATATTACAAAGTATATTGAACCTTGTTTTTATCTTTTTCAGGGTTTTGCTACATGTTCTGTGGACAGTTTTGATGTGGCTAAGTTTTGATGTAGACAATTTCGGTAGTTGTAAATGTATATATGTATTTGGATATTCTATTTTGAGAAAGTAATGAAGATGTTGATATGTACTCTATTTTGAGAAATGTAATAAAGATGGTGATATATAATGTTAAGTTTTTGGAATGTAATATATACTGTGCAGTATAGAGCATTATAAATATGTTAATTTGAATAGTATAAAATGTTATAAATGTGCTGTATTGAGCCTATACATATTATCTATTCATGACGTTTTAAAATTGTTCTGAATTGTGCACTATATATTAACTATTCATAACGCTTTTATAGAAACTATTCATGACGGTTTCTTTATGACGCTTTTAAAAAACATTTATAACACCCATTTTCATAACGGTTGCTTTGAAAAAAAAAGCGTCATGGTTTGTCATTAATGACGCTTTTTAGCCGTCATTAAAAAGGTTTTTTGTTGTAGTGGCTCCAGGAAGAAGTCGAACAAAGGCACTAGCCGCAGGCTGAACATTCATGCGGCCAAACTTGCCATCCGCATGCATGATGTCCATGCGGCCGAAACTGCCAGCCGAATGCATAACACTCATGCGGCTAGGATTTCCAGCCGCATGGAGAAGACTTATGCGGCTGAGACTTCCAGCTGCATGAAGAAAGCCCATGCGACTATGACTGCCAGCCGCATGAAGACTGTTGATTCCTGTCGCATGCCGCCTGCTCCACGCGGCTCAGTCTTGGATAGCCTCTCCTATGGTCCTGTTCTCTCGTGCTCCCGAGAAAACATGTCTGACTCTCTCCAGCACCACTTAGACTCTTCCTATAATGTGCCCTCACATACTAGAGTGAAGAAGTCTAGGGCAACGCGAGCTTGGCAAGCTCAGTCCGCTGTCTCGACCTCTGACCATCCGAGCGTTCCACATACTGTTATGCGGGCCTCTGATGGGAAGTTGTACAGAACCACTCGAGTCCAGCCCCCGGCGGCAAACGGACAGAGTGGTTCCCAAAAGTCTCCCAAAATCCAGGGAGCAAACATGGTCGTTCCAGACCCATCTGACTTGTGTGAGGCTATCCTCCACAAGCGCAAGGAAAGAGAGGGGGCCTCGGGGTACAAATAGTCCTCCCACGGACGTCACTGCACCCAAGTCATCGTCAACTGCTGTTGCAATAACGCGACGGTACGAGAAGACCGGCAGCCCGTCTTCCAAAGACTGCAACAACCATGTTCAGAGGATGAGGCACTTCCCGTCGTCTCCTGCAACTTTGCTCAGAAAATCCTCGCCGATGGGAGAGGGAAGAATAAACGTTTCCAACCCGAAGATTTCAACCACTATGACAGAGACTGTCGTCTAAGCGGTTGCCCACCACCGGAGTTTTCCAAGGTACCCGTTCAAAGACGAAATCTGCTATAGTGGGAGATACATCGTCCACATCACTGGGGGTTGCTGGAACCGGGGTAGCACTCCTCCGAACCTCTACGACAATCCGATGTTCCAAGAAGACGAGCTGGGGGAAACAACTCTTCCATTAGATACAGCAAATCTCGACGACCCTGAGGACGTCCACAATTCCCAAGAAGAGGCAAACTCGGAAGCTGGGGGTACTGTTCCTTCTGAGTCCGAATCAGAGGAGAACATTACCACATACCCCGATGACTTCTCGGTACAGGGGTATGATTCGGAGTGTACGTCATCCACTGCCCCTTTCACTTCTACTCATGTCAGGACGACATTCATGATAAACGACGAACAAGATGGTCCCAGTGATCGCCAACACATCGACACTCTGGAGGCCATACTGCGCACTTTGGTCAAATCCGTAGATGAGATCAAAGCAGCCCTCCCTGCTCTGCAAGGAGGGACGCCTGGCCAAACAAACTTGGGTCCCGCGGTCAATACAGACTCGAACTCAGCGACACCGAACCCGGGCAATAATCTTCCGGAAATATCGGCTCCTACCGCTACAGACGAGGCCAGGAAGGCAAGAAGAGAGGTCCAGGAGCTCCGGGCCATGTTCCATGGCTGAGAAAACTGCCAAGACCTCAGGACACGACAACCGTATCCCGCTGCATGGAGAGATGTTCCATTTATACCAAAGTATAAACCATTCCACATCAATCCATATGATGGGAAGACATCTGCAAGCAGGTACATCACCTACTTCGAAGTCACAACCGACCATCTGCCCCATGACGATGCCATCCTTACACGATTATTCATCGGGGAATTGGAAGGGGTCGCCTTCGACTGGTACCGTAACCTGCCAGACAACTACATCCACTCATTTGCCAGCTTCAAGCGCATGTTCTTGGAGAGATTCTACGAAGTAGGATAGGACGTCACAATCTCCACCCTCATGGACATCGTTCAAGGGAAAAAAGAGCTAACAAGAAATTATATCGAGCGGTTTCGCCAAACCGCAATAAAGCTGCCTTCTGGCAACCCTGATTCCTCCTTGATTAAAATTTTCCAAAAGAGACTGCTTCCAACAATCAGCCTCTGGATGGATGAAAGTCAATTCAAGGACTGAAAGACGTTCATCATTAATGCCACTAGCACCGAAGACAGGTTGAAGAAAGCTCGCCAACTGGGATTGCACATCTCGGAGGGAGAGGACAAAGGCAAGCGTCCTAATACCAACAACAACAATGGGGGTAACTCCTCCAACAATCGGGACAGCAGGGGTAAGCAGGCTATGGTGGCTAACACAACACAGAAACCTGAGCCAAAACTGGCAGACAAACAATGGCCGCAAATCACTTACTCCTTCGAAGACGGTCACGTCAAGCCCATCTTGGACATGCTCATACAAGGAGACAGAATTCAGCTTCCTCCACAAAGACGGGAACCTCGGCCGGCAGAAATAGAGAACCCAAAGTACTGCCATTACCACCGCTACGTCCACCATGCTACACACGACTGCTACCAGCTAAAACTGTACATCCAAAATCTCATTGATTCGAACGCTCTGGCCATTGATTTCGAAGAGGTAACCGTGGCAGGCAATATGGTGTCAGTACAATTTGGCAGCTTCCCTCCAACAGAAACTCAAGACGGTGTGGTACCCATCCTCCTGGCAACAATAGAGATTGCTAATCTTCCAGCTCCTCGGGATCAGGCTGCTGGTCTAGTGCCCCTCACCACATCACGAAGGGAGGTCATGTGGGTCCATCCAGACTTGGTATCTGAAGTGACTCAGTCCACACCATCTTCCATTCACAAGAAGAAGAGTAGAAAAGTCAGATCTTGTCGCACAATCTCGACAGATGTCGAAGAAGTCACGGCCGTCGTTACTCGGTCTGGGGCACAATCCCAACCTGTGGCTGAGAACTCGGCTGAAGATCATCAGCCCGCTACAACTGACGCTCCGGGACCGGCTCAGCCTTCGACGACCGACAAGCCTAGGCCGAAAGAGACTCGCTTTGACAAATCCCTCCGAAAAGAGGCACCGCAGGGGCTGGAGAAGCCCTACAACTTTGATATCTTGGCACAATTGGCCAACAAACCGGCCAAGTTGTCATTATACGAGCTTCTGAGACTCTCAAAGGATGTTCGCGCGGCTTTAAGCGATGTACTCCAAAATGCCGACGCGTACTTGGCTCAGGTCAACCTCACGGGAGAGAACCCGCCTGCAGATCTCCAAGACAGCGCTTGCACGGGAGCGATGTCCAATATTGTCTTCACTCCGCAGGATATGCTCATCAAAACCAACCTGCACGATCGCCCGTTATACTACACTGGATACATCGGCGATGTCAAGGTTGATCAGATGCACATTGATCCTGGTTCTTCCATAAGCATTATCCCGAAGGGTCTGTTGCATCATCTCCGCATCCCTATGCATCACCTGACGCCTACAAGCACCGCCATTAGCGGTTTCAATTCGGGCAGGAGCTACCCAATTGGAAAGATTCGTCTAAAGTGTCAAATTGGCGATCTCCAGTCGGAAGTCACCTTTTACGTCATAGATGCAGACACTTCTTATATTATCCTCTTGGGGCGCCCTTAGATACACGATTATATGATCGTGCCTTCCACGCTACACCAGTGCTTCAAGTATGTCGACAAACACGGCTTCGTGAGGACAAAATTTGTCGACATCGATCCCTTCAAAGGGGTCGAATCCTACTACTCAGACTCCTGCCTGTACGAAAAGTCGAAGAGGCACCTTGGTGAAGGAGATGTGCAAGCTTATACCGAGACAGCCACAGGATCAGAAGAACCTCTGACGATCCACCTCCAAGCTCATAAACCTGGCAAGTCCGCACCCCTTACCGCCACTCTGCGTAAGGACGCAATCAGCCTCTCGGCACAAGAAGAGCAGATGATAATCTGGCTGCCAAGGTCTGGTCAAGTGCCAAGACCCACAACGAAGCCACTGACAATCAGACTGCCAAGAGTCGGCCAGCCGTAAACAGAAAAGCTCAATCCCTCCGACAAGCCAATGACGATACGCCTTTCCAAGAAGAGTCGTCATCCCGATGCATGGTTCGGGACTTCTAGCGAACCAACCACTCCCCGCCCAGCATCGAGTACCAAACTGGGGGTCGCTAGTCTACCAACAACCCCATGCTCGGCTCTACCAGCTGAACCTCTGATGATCAAGCTGCCCAGATCGTCATCTCAGTATTCATTTATACAAGTGGTAACCGAAGAGGAACTGGAGCTAGCCAAGTATGTGGCTGTCCACACTGGTGTTCCCTCCGCAGATGATGTAATCCCGCTAGAAAAGATACCTTATTTCATCAATAAAGGGCTATCTTTGAACTACCTCGAACTCAACAAGCTTTGTACAATGTATGCTATGGAACACGGTATAGGCACTCACCTACACACAGGTGACAAATGTGTACACCGTAATCCAGCTTACTCCAGTAGAAGACGCTTACCGTATAATCGAGGGAGGGGACCATCCAATCATCTTCGGCCGGAAGGACGATCCGCAGCCCTTCACCATAGAAGAAGTCGACCTTGAATCAGATACCGGAAGACTGCTTCTGTATCTTTATAGCCTCCAATCCAAATATCTCATGCAAAAATAGGGGTATGATCTGGAGTCTACGCCAGGCTTGAACTACGACACCGGGCGACGATTACCTCTAAAGCCACCAGTCCCGGCTGGCAAACCACGGGACTACTATTGCAAGACTCGATATGGATTAGGGTATGTTACACCCACAATGACCCCTAAAAGTTCAGATGAAGAATGTGACTGGCATTCACATTCAACCGGGTCACCAACTTCTGACTCGGATACCAGCATCGGAGACGTATTCAGACAAGTCCTATCAGTCAACATGGCATTCGCCGACGCTTATGAAGAAGATAAAGACATTCCGAAAATCCTCGAGTTAGAGCCATGGGCCCAACAGTTGGATGCACAATGGGAAAAGCGGTTTGAACATAGAGAACCCCCTACTGAAGATGAAGTTATACAAGTGAATCTCGGCAGCGAATCTTCTCCAAAACCAATCTTCGTCAGCAAAAGCCTAACAGACGAAGAGCGAGAATCGCTACTGGAACTTGTCAAAGAATATATTGATGTGTTCACCTGGAGCTATGAAGACATGTCAGGACTAAACCCTGAGGTTGCCCTTCACAAGCTCAACATTCGGCCAGATGCAAAGCCGGTCAAACAACAACAGCGACGCTTCCGCCCGGGCATCATGGATGCGATCGAAGCCGAAGTCAATAAACTGATAGCCAACGGCTTCATACGAGAAGAGCAACATCCCGACTGGGTCGCCAACATAGTACCCGTCCTCAAGAAGAATGAAAAGATTCGAATCTGCATCGACTTCCGCAATCTGAACGAGGCATGCCCCAAAGATGAAATTCCCCTCCCTATCACAGATATCATGATCGACAACACCTGCGGCTTCGAACGTATGTCATTCATGGATGGCTTCTCGGGGTACAACCAAATCAAGATGTCCTCTGATGACGAAAATCATACATCATTCCGAACACCGATTGGCACATACAGCTACACAGTCATGCCTTTCGGTTTGAAGAATGCCGGCGTCACATATCAAAGAGCCATGAGTATCATCTTCAGAGACCACTTATACAAGACGGTAGAGTGCTATATTGATGACATCGCCGTCAAGAGTCGCTGTAAGGGAGACCATCTGCAGGATCTGAGGACGGTATTCGACCTGATACGAGCGTACAATTTGAAAATGAACCCTACAAAGTCCTTCCTGGGCGTATCCAGCGGGAAGTTCTTGGGTTTCATCATCACCGCCCAGGGTATCAATGTAGACCCTGAGAAGACAAAGGCAATTATGGAGATGGGTCCCCCGAGAAATCTTCGCGAAGTCAGAGGCCTTCAAGGGAGGCTAGCTTACATCAGGAGGTTCATTTCTAACCTCTCCGGGCGATGTCGACCATTCACACATCTTATGAAGAAAGGCGTCTCATTTGTATGGGACGAAGAATGTTAGCGTGCCTTCGACAGCATCAAAAAATAATTGTCGAACCCTCCAGTCCTGGTGGTCCCGGTTGCTGGAAAACTATTTATGCTCTACATATGAGCAATAAAATATTCCCTCGGGGCTCTGCTAGCACAAAACAACGATGCAGGCCATGAACAAGCCATATATTACCTCAGTCGAATGATAATTGGGCCAGAGCACCGATACACCGCCGTGGATAAGGAATGCCTCGCCCTGGTATTCGCCATTCAGAAGACGCGACACTATGTCACTGGACAAACCATACATGTGATCTCATGAGTCAACCCTCTCAGGGTCCTTATGACTAAACCAGGGACACTCAGCTCTCGCCTCGCTACATGGGGAATATTGCTGTCCCCTTATCATATGATCTTCGTCCCATAAAAGGCTGTTAAAGGTCAAGCCCTGGCAGACTTTTTGGCAGCCCACCCAAGCTCGGAGTCGTCCAGAATATACGAAGGAATCCCAGATGAGGTTGCCGATTCGCATGCAACCTCTCACGATGATATATGGCGAATGTTCTTCGACGGCGCCTCAAGAACTGGACCCAAGGGCAACATCGTCGTCAGAGTCGGGGTGGTGCTGGTTTCTCCTTCCGAATTGGTGATCAATTGTGCTTACTCTCTCACAGAACCCTGCTCTAACAATGTGGCCGAGTACAACGCTTTGGTCATTAGCCTCAAACTTGCAAGAGAGCCGGAGGTAGAATATCTTGAAGCATACGACGATTCTCAGTTAATCGTTAATCAGATCCGAGGCTCGTACGAAGTCCGCCACGAAGACATGATCCCCTATCACCAAATAGCGATCGATATCATCTCGTCGTTCGAGGGGTTCTTCATCAAACATGTTTCCAGACTCCGAAATATCGAAGCCGATGCCTTAGCAGGCCTGGCCGCTTCCCTAGCAGTGCCAAATCATACTCATCAATCGGTAGATGTGATAGGCCACGAACTGGTCTGCCCCAAGAACAATGTTCAATTCGTGGCGAGTTATTCCGCTCAGAGGATCGACGAAGTCCCAGATTGGAGAGAACCATTCATTGACTTCGTAGTCTACGACATCCTGCCCGAGAACCCAAAAGAGGCCACCTCTATCAGAAGGCGTTCTCTCAGATTCTTCTACGACACAGAGATGAAAATGCTGTATCGTCGATCCTATGATGAATTATTGCTTCGATATCTGTCAAACGCAGAAGCCAAAGAAGCCGTACGCGAAGCTCACGACGGAGTCTGCGGGGCCCATCAGCCTCGCCCTAAATGGCAAGACCGTCTTCGCCGAATGGGCTACTACTGGCCCACGATGGTGGCAGATGCGATAGACTATGCAAGAAAGTACAAAGCCTGCCAAGTCCACGCGGACTTTATCCACCAACCATCCGAATTTCTACATCCGACAGTCGCGTCCTGGTCGTTCGAAGCATGGGGAATGGATATCATCGGTCCGATTACTCCATCTTCCTTCCGAGGATATCGCTTCATACTCGCAATCACGGATTACTTCTCTAAATGGACGGAAGCTGTCCCACTTGCAGAAGTAAAGACTTCAAACGTGATCAGCTTCCTCAAGCATCACGTCATTTATCGCTTTGGACTGCCCCGAAGGATCATCCACGATAATGGTCCGCAGTTCGCAAGCCACGCCTTCTATCGGTTCTGCGACAAGCACCGTATCCAGAATATTGCTTCGACGCCATACAATCCAGCAGCAAATGGGTTGGCAGAAGCATTCAACAAAATAATCATCAAACTTCTCAAGAAGTTCGTATCGTCCAACAAATGCGACTGGAACGAGAAGCTTGGTGAATGCCTATAGGCATACCGTACCACAGTCCGAACAGCTACAGGGAACACACCATTCTTCCTGGTGTACGGGAGTGAGGCAGTTCTCCCATTGGAGACTCAAATACCCTCGCTCCGTGTCACGCTCACTTATCAATTGACGACGGATGATAACTACCGTCGCCGTCTACAAGAGTTAGAGGCCTTAGATGAAAAGCGCCTTCTGGCTCAGCAACGAATCGAGCTTTACCAAACACGCATCTCTGGAGCCTTCAACAAGAAGGTTAAAATCAGAACATTCCAGGTGGACGAACGCGTTCTGGCAGTCCGGAGGCCGATGGTCATGACTCACAAGACCGCCGGCAAGTTCCAGCCAAAATGGGAAGGTCCATTTATCATCGAGGCTGTATTCTCCAACGGTGCTTAACGCCTCGCAAAACAAAATGGAGACTTGCTCATGTTGCCCATCAACGGTAAGTTCCTGAAGAAATATTATGTCTAAACGACACATTCCAGATCATCGAGTTATGTACCCGCTGGTGCTGCTGAACTCACATCCACAATATTCCAGATTATCGAATTATGTACCCGCTGGTGCCGCTGAACTCACATCCACAACACTCCACATCATTGAGTTATGTACCCGCTGGTGCCGCTGAACTCACATCCACAATATTCCAGATTATTGAGTTATGTACCCGCTGGTGCCGCTGAACTCACATCCACAACATTCCAGATTATCGAGTCTTGTACCCGCTGGTGCCGTTGAACTCATATTTCTAAATTCCAAACTATCGAGTTATGTACCCGCAGGTGCCTTTGAACTCACATTCCGGTCACTCTTTCAGATAGAAAGTCATGTATGACCATACCCCTGAATTTTCTTCCTGAAAGAGATCCTCCCTTATGATCCACTACTCGCACTCCCAGTGCACAAAAAGGATAACAGATCCGCAAATTTCCAAAATGGCCATGTCCTCATTACCTCTGAGTCATTCCACTTCCGCCAAAAACGAATCACCCCTTTACATAGAACTTCCATGTCCTTATTACCTCTGAGTTATTCTATGTACCCTTCTTCATTGAGCCCACTCCTGTCATGTCCTTATTACCTCTGAGTGGGAAGGCTCCGTGAAGAAACCTTCATGCTTGCCATGTCCTCATTACCTCTGAGTAAGCATGATGATTCCCTTTCGACTTATTATCTGTACCCACAACCGGAGTACGCCAATGATAATAGGTACACAAGTATTCCCCGCTGAGTCCACTCCTGCCATGTCCTTATTACCTCTGATTAGGAAGACTCCACGGTAAAACCTCTATACT
This sequence comes from Iris pallida, assembly GCA_029216955.1. Lineage (NCBI taxonomy): Eukaryota > Viridiplantae > Streptophyta > Magnoliopsida > Asparagales > Iridaceae > Iris > Iris pallida. Next base: position 428,737 of record JANAVB010019796.1, on the reverse strand, counting down.
TAGTATGTCCTCATTACCTCTGAGTAAGTAGGTTGGTTCTCTCTCGTCTTATTATCCGTACCCTGAACCAAGGTACACCAAGGGTGATAGGCCCACAAATATCCTTTGTTGACCACAAATATCCTCCGTTGAGTCCACTCCTGCCATGTCCTTATTACCTCTGAGTAGGAGGACTCCACGGTAAAACCCTCATACTTGCCATGTCCTCATTACCTCTGAGTAAGTATGTTGGTCCCCCTTCATCCTATTGTTCGTATCATAAGTCGGGGTACACCAAGGATAATAGGCCCAAAAATGTCCTTTGCTAAGTCTCTTAGTACAGGCCCACCATTCCTCATCATGCCCCGGAAGCCCAACTGCTCAATGGCATTCTATCTCCCGATACCCCAAACACCCACGACCGTCTTACCGTGGAACTGTTCTAGGTATCTCCAATCAAACTTGTTATCCATACCTAAAACCAAGGTACGCTAGGGGTAACAGGTCCACAAACAAGTCCCCCATGCGGGACAAACATCACCATAATACCACAAACACAACAAGCAATACAAATGAAGGATAGAATGGAAAGTACTCTTTATTTGAAAGACGAAAAAGCATTACATATGGTGGAGGCCATGTCCCTCTCAAAAAAAAGAAAAAAAAAGGAAAACAGGAACAAAAGAAGAAAAGGCCGACTATAGTTCGGCATTACACAACTCCAAGAGGCGGTTTCTCACTAAGGCAGTACCCCGCTCAAGCCTCTGTCTAGCTCGGCGTTCAGCCTCCTGGGACAACCGCTCCCCATTTTCCAGGTCCATGAGTGTCCGCCAGTCGTCGTCCAACCTCTTCAGAGCCACTTCCAAGTCAGCCGAAGCTTTATTAACTTTGTCAGCCTCCTGGATAATTAGCCCCCTGTCGATCCGGGCAGCCTCAAGCTCAGACTCAAAGAAAGTTAACTTCCTCTGAAGCTCAAGAATCTGTTCCCGTATGTCAGTAATCCCGTGGGAGGCAGTCGCTTTTCGAGCTGTAATATCTTCACTATCATGGCTTAATTGATCATATCGATCAGATAGAGTGCGAAGATCCCTCAGTACGGTCGGCCTGGTTTTATCCTGAGCGGCCCTCGCCTTCTCTATAGTGGTTATGAGGGAGCTGCGCTCCTGATCTATAGCAGCAGACAGATCAACCTGCCGTAATACCTGAAGCTGGGCCACCAGCTGATCAGTTTCCAGCAATTTCGCCTCCAGGAGTGCAGCCACCCCTGCCCCACCAGGAAGGGCCTTAAGGATATCAATTTGATCCTGGGCGCATTGCCGGGCCAAGACGAAAGAGGTCCCTTTGTCCACAACAGCTTCTATCCCCTTTTCAAGTGACGGTAAAAGCTGTCGACCACGTCCTATAACGCTTCATCCAGGACCTCTGTAGAGGACGACGTCAGAGGAAGCGTGGCCAGCAGCATCGAAGGAGTGGTACTAGAACTCGCCACCAGGGGGCAACTTCTGAGCAGAACGATGCACGGATAGCGGCTAACTCTTTCTCTGCCATCCGAAGAGCCTGGCCACTTGGCAGAGCGGAGAGGTCGACTCTCGGGGCCGCCCGAGAAGAGGAAGACATAAGGACCATCATCCCCTGCCCTGGTTGTCCCATCACCGGACTTGCCGAACTCGAGCCCGTAGGAGGCCCATTAAGACGAGCCGGAAGGGGAGGAGGTACGCTCCTCTCCGCCAGTGCCACTTCGGCAGAGTCTGTCTCAACAATGTCCATCCTCGGCACTGGAGAGGAAGGACCTGCATGTCCATGACAATGATCAATCGACGTGACCCGAAGGATGTGATGATAGAGCAGATAGGCCTCCTCGCAAGTTAAAATTCGGCTTATCTTACCAGGAGAGGAGCATGGAGGCTGCAGCTCGTTAGTAGCTGGCAGGGTCTCCTCACTCGCGATCTCCAAATTAAATTTGGCCGGCTCCTCTGACCCAGCCACCTCGGAGGGAGAGGAAACTCGATCAGCATCATCTTGACGGAATTCAGCAATTTCAGGGGCAGGCTCGCCGGAGCCCCCGTCATCCTGAGTCACGACCTCGGCAACTCGAGAGCCCACTTCTTCTGACGCATACAAGAGGGAAGGAAGATGATTAAAATCAAAGCTAGAAGAAAGGAAGGACTGGTAGTAACTTATTTACCTCTGATGCGGGGTCAACTTCTTTGCCTCTTTCTTTTATAGTTAGCCCGCGGTGTATGGTCGCAGCCAGTTTCCGAGAGCGAGGGATGCCGTCGATATGAGAAAGTTGCCTGCTACGCTTTCGTGCAGGGCCGGGTGCAATAGATAGCTGATCTACCACTATCTCATCTGGAAAAACAGGCGGCTGATCCGCCCCTACATCTGCCACCGGAAGAGAAGAGTTATCTCCATTATGCTCCTCGCCATCGTCATCTGCAGCAGCGGAGTCCGAATCCGGCACTTCGACTCTGTTCTTCCTCTTCCTTGTCTTGGCCCCCTGGGAACCCTCATCCAGGCCGGTACCAACGATGAAACTGGTACCCAGGTTAAAACCGACAGGGGGTTTGTTGCCAAGACATGGTACAGAGCCGCCATATACAAGATCTCTACCGACGCCTTGATAGCAGGAACTGAGAAAACGGTACGGGTATGGAATGTGTCATAGTAATGCCAGGCTCTGATGCCGTCAAGAAGGGTACCTTCAAAATCCAGACAAGAGCTGGGGCTGTCTAGAAAAAGCTGACTATATCCAAATTGCCGGACGAACCTGCTAGGCAGATAAGGCTCCAGAAAGACAGTGTTACGGTTGCGATACACCAGATGAGCGGGGCAAATGTTACGCAGCCACAAAAGCATCTGACCGTCCAGAAGTTGAGGGGGCCCAATACCGTCGAGATGGACAGCCGCTATCTCCTCATCAGTAAAACGGGGGACATATACGAAAATGTTGTACATGTCTGCCCTCGCTAGTGCCATCCGGCAAGCCCGTATGGTCTCAAATTCCTAAGACTCATTACGATAGCGGAAGATAAAAGCGTCGTCATCTGTTACACCGTTTTCAGAGCCCGGTCTCATCAAAGACGGATAATACATCAACAGCCACCCCATCAAATAATGATAGGGCAGCTCGGTCCGTTCAAAACCTTTCGTCACATCGTGGGCAATGACCTTGGATGTGAAAGTGCGAAGGCCTTGGTGTATGCTGCACACCATAGCCGGAAGGAGAGCTAGCCGGACTCGCAAAACTAACTTCACAGCCGAAAGAATAAAATTGTGACTGATCCTCTCGATAGAACCTGCTCCTCCCGAGACTACACAATTTCGTAGCCATATCATCAAGAATCCCGCCAGGAGCGCCTTCTCTGACAACTCTTGGGTGTCCTGATAGAAATAACCGAAAGAGTCGGTCTGACTCCCGAATCTGTCGCTGGTGGTGGCCATCCTCTCAGCTGACGACACTAAAGCTTTAACCGCCTCCCGGGATTGAGGACGTCGGGGAGTAACTTGACCCGAGGCATCCGTTGTGAAGAGATAGCGCACCCAGTCCTTCGTATGAGGGGCATTCCCTTCCGAGCTGTTCTCCTTTTTGGTTATTTGACGACATGTGCTATAATGGCACAATATCTCTTGATAAAGAGCCACGAAGCCTGGATACCATCTTTCCAACTCTTCAAATTCCTCTTTCGTGGGAGTATACGCCTCAAAAGCTTCGTCCCCCCAAGGAAGCTTGGAGATCGCATGCATTTCCTGGAGCGCAAGCCCCATTTCTCCTACGGGCATATAGAAGGTTCCCGTACAGCGATTATACATCTCCAGCAAAGATATAAATAATCTCTTGTTTATAGGCAAGCCATGGCTGGTGCCCCGAATAGCATGGTAAAGACCGATCTCACACAGAAAGGCCTCATACTTTCGTAAAATCCACATAGACAGATTGGTCCACGAGGGAATGGGATGTATCCAGCTAGGGAGCATCAACCGACCAATGGGATAGGAGCCCTTCCGAGCAAGTTGGTTCATAAAAATGTCGGCTGTAGAAAACGTGAAATTGGGACCCGGCACATTCAAAAAAGTACCCGGGGCCAATCCCATTACAGAACGGCTGGTGTGCACCTTGCCAGCACACACTGACTTCAGGCTGTTGTTATAATGGATGTCTCCCACAAACATCCCACTTCGGGTAGGAGTTAAAGAATCTTCCATCTTCCGATCCAGTGGGAGCATATTGAACCAAGATAAAGGGAAGTGACGCTCCATCTGGGGGATGCGGATCTCCATCCCGTTAGAAATAAAACTCCAGTTCTCTGCCACCTCCAGAATCTGACTGTTTTTCACACTCACGGCGTCTCCAAAGAAGAATGCGGGCTTCAAGTATTCTCCTTCTAATTTCCTCGAGTTCATCATAGCGTTAAGAAAATAGAAAGACTGATTCTTGAGGGCATTCAATCTCGTCGGAGGCTCGTCACTCGGAAACTGGTCCGCCATATGCTAGACTATATGGTCATACCTATAGCCCAGAGCATCTTGGTCACTGCCTACCAGGAGCTCTCCAGCAGCATTAACCGACAAATTCACTGAGAAGAAGATAGAAAAAGATAAGTTAAAAAAGATGGACAAAAAAGAACTAATGGGTGCTTTCGAGCTTATGCAGCTCCAACTTAACGAAGCCTCATGCGGCTCAGGAGAACACTTATGCGGCTCCAACTTACTGAAGCCTCATGCGGCTCAGGAGAATACTTATACGGCTCCAACTTACTGAAGTCTCATGCAGCTCAAGCTCAGAAGAATATTCATGCGGCCCCATTTAGTGAAGGGTCATGCGGCAGTGCTTTCATAAGGGCCCGCAGGGATCGGATAAGTTCGTGCGGACCACGTGACAGACAAATGTGTACGAATCTATGCGGCTCAGTATAGCTTATGCAGCTTCGTTGGCGAAGTGCATATGCGGCCACAGTGGCTATTCTTATGCGGCTCGCGGCTCGGCCATAGGACGAACATGCGGCTCACATGAAAATAAAGGCTCGTGCATGAAGCATGCGACGTAGCCATAGCAGTTAGGGTTCTTTAAACCCACATAAAGCCCTTACCAGCAATAGGAGGATGAACGTCAGGGTGAGCTACGGGCACGACGGCCGGCGGAGGAGCGGTCGCGGTCGAAGTTGAGGCAGTCGTCTTGACCTTCGCCATCGCAGACGATGAAGACACCGCCTTCTTGTCCTTCACCGCAATGGTCTTCTTGGGAGCCATTGGTGATTGAAGAAGAGGATGACAATGGGGTAGGGAAAGTTCGAAGTAAAGGAGAAAGTAAATAAGTTTTCTCTCTTAAACTCCTCTTATTTATAGGAGGACAAGAGAGGGGGGAACACGTAGACTAATAACCGCCTCGGAAAAGACGAAACCGACTCCTCAGATTTCGTCCCCTCTCTCATAAAGGAGATTCACCCAGGGCATAAAATCCAAAGATTTAATGATCGACCCTTGGGATTTCCCCAAAAAGGCGGCACTAAAACGAATTTGAGGCAATTAATGACGCACACACGTGGCAAGGAGCTATGCAGCCCGAAAGTCCCTGCGACTGATTGACTCAATACGGCCGAGACATCCATGCGGCCGAGACATCCATGCGGCCGAGACATCCATGCGGCCAGGACATCATATGCGACCAGAAGAATTTATACATGGCCATGCTTCTTATTCAAAGTATTTCAATTTTGCAAATTGAAAACTTTGATGGGGGTCTTGTAGAAGCATGGAAAAGAATAAAGAAAGATCCCTGCGGCCAAGGAGCCCCATGCGGCTCAGAAGAGTTCATACGGCTTAAGTATCCATGCGGTTCAAGCGTCTATGCTGCTCAAACAAGCTCTATGCGGCTCAGAGAGGAGCTACGCGGCCTGCAAACAGCTCTTCCGTTTGTTGTTTACTGTATTAAATGCTTTGACGGCTGACAGCTCTGATACATATCAGCCCTGACACAAAAATACAATTATGACTCCGTCATAATGGCAGACTCCTAGAGAAATAAAGGAAATCTCTGACACAATCTCCCGAAATCTAGAAACCTTCATAAGGATTTGACACGTGGACAGTCGCATGCGGCTCACGATGACTAGCCCCATGCGGCTCACGAAGACTATCCCCATGCGGTTCAAGCGAAGGCTGCCTCATGCGGCTCACGAAGACTACCCCCATACGGTTCAAGCGAAGGCTGCCCCATGCGGCTCATGAAGACTATCCCTATGCGGCTCACAAAGACTATCTTTATACGGTTCACGAAGAAGGCACCCATCATGCGGTCACCTACACTCATGCGGCTCAGATCATCACCATATGGTTCAAATGTTCAGGGGGCCACTCTCAAGCAGCCTTGACACGTGGCCAGCCATATGCGGCTCAATGAGGAGTAACCTTCCTGCGGCTCAGATTTCTGCGATGGCTCGCGGTTAAGACACGTGGCATTATAGCGGGACACGTGGCATCAAATTGATCGAAATCCCTCAACAAATCCTAATAAAATATTAGGATCAAATTAGATCATTTGCAATCAAGCAAATTAATGACACGTGTCAAGAAATCCGAGGTTGGTATGACAAATCAGAAGGATTTATGTCAATCATCATTAATTACCCACAAAAGATTTGATGCAATCACATTTATTGTTCAAATCTCGTATATTCAAGATGAACGGCCCAGATCCAGTGATCCTTAGCCGCCGACTTTTAAGAATGGGCAATCATTGCAAACCCTAATGATGCCCCCCACTCTTATAAATAGCAAGGTGCCATTCCCTTGCGAGGACATACACACAAAGACATACAGACACACACACAGAGAGAGACATAGAGAGCCAGAGAGCTAGAGAGATTCATACAGAGATCAAAAGAAGAGCATTTCTTCATCAATGCCAAGCAGTTCTTCTACAGAGCCAAGGCTGCATCCGATCGTCCAAGGAGTAAGGCAGAGCTGCCGTCGCTTTCCCGAGCCTCTACCGTCACCCCCCAGAATCTAAAATAAACAATTGTACTTAGATTGCTGTACCTAGGTTTTCGTCCCTAGGCTTTCTTTGTACAAGCGAGTTTGTATTGTGAGTCTAAGTTCAGTCCTCCAATAATTGTTCTATTTTTTTACAATCAAAGGCAAACAGCGGTGCCGAGCCCGAGAAGAGGTGGGAGGGGTCTGAGGAGGGGGATGGGGCTTCCAGAACCGGGTGAAGGACGCCGGGCCCACGGTAGGAGCGACTGACGAACCGGGGGCGTAGGTACGGAGCGTCGGTGCGTACGACGGCGGTGGCCTCATGGCTGCGCTCCACAAGCCGGAGCTGGAAAGCAGTCCACTTGGTGGCCGGGGCCGGAGGGGGGTGGCCGTAGGAGGTTGACGGCCGGGTGACAGGGAACCGGGGAGGGGGGAGACGAGGTCCCGACCTGTCGCGACGTGGGAGATGCCGACGATTGCGGAAGGAGAATGCAATCTCGCAGCCCTGGGCCGCCGCGACGGCTATCAGCCAGCTGGGCGGGTGAGAAGGCGGAGGACGGGGCATCGGCAGATAGAGGGTGAGGGGGCGCACGAACGGAGACTAGGAAAGGCACAACAGCGGCCATACCGGAGGGACGGGAAGAACGGAGTGGGAGCTCGGGGACATAGTGAACTTTTTTATTTTTTATATATATGATTTGTATTAGTGCCATTAGTTGGTATTTTTTTGATTATTTTTAGATTATTTAATTAATGATTTGTATTAGTGCCATTAGTTGGTGAAACCTTAGAACTACATTGATTATATGTTAGCAATGACCATAGAACTTAGTTAGAGAGATTAGATAACTTAAAATAGACTTTACTCTAGCTAGATTATCATTTTGAATCCATTTAGTGACTTAGAACAAAAGTCAAATTGGGCATTTTCCTTAAGGGGCCTTAAATTGACAAATAGGAAGCCCATTACGCATTTTCACTCAAACCTAACCCTAGAGGCAGCCCTTGGCCGGCCATACATGGTCTCCCCTTTTCTATCAATAGCTAACAAGCCTCCTTATTCCCTCATTCATTACAAACTCTAACCCTAATTTGTGTTCTTCCCCAAATTGCCTCCAACATCCAAATTGAGCCCAAATTCCTTCAAACAAGTTGCAATCTCTTTCCCTTGAAGAGAGGAAGCCTCTATTTTCTAGGCGGGAGTCTATTGGAACAATTTGGCCATTGGAAGAGAAGGAAACCTCATTCTAGCTTTATTCATTGAGAATCCAATTCTCAATTGGTAAGAGCTCCTAAACACCTTCAAATTTCATATTCCTTTCCATAGATGCATTCATTTAGGGTCCCTCTTGCATTAGGAAGGAGTTGGGTCAATTTCGGATTCGTTTGATGTGCGTATACGAGAGTATCGAATACGCACACCAAGTATTCGATGAAACGACTCTTAGGGTTTTTAATGTTCCAATTTCAGTTTTAAGTATCTTTATGGGTTTGTTTTGCCATGGTATCGTATACTATAGTTGTCTAGTGATATAGAAAGGATTTGATTGGTTATTTTGAAGAAAGGGAGCTTGGTACATGGGTAGTTCCCTAGATTACTGTTCTGTTGATGTCATGTTCTGTTGTTCAATCCTTGGTGCCATCACGGTTAGTCTATTACATAAGTTTGATTAGTTTGTATATATATATATATATATATATATATATATATATATATATATATATATATATATATATATATATATATATATATATATATATATATATATTGGATGTAAAGCTAGAGGCTAATACCCACAAGTCCAGAACCTAATTAACCTATTATAAACTCAAAAATTATAACTAAAATCTCAGGAAACCAAATTATGACAAAAATCAATTCAATATATATAGTCGAAACCCGAAAACTCAACTCGAGACCCAAATCGCAAAATACCCAATAAGAACCCGCAAAACTTGGCAAACGTGAAGGTGTCTATGTATGTGACGTGCTTGAGTACTTATAGGGTTGAGCCCATGTCCGTATCGTGTCCATGGAGTGCGTATTGGAAAACCGGATATGCGTGTCGGAATATGTACGTGCACATACGTTTCGCCCGATTGGACGTCGCACGCAACGCGAGAATCCTCGTACTCGTGCACGTAGCTAGGTAGGGTCCCGGGCTAGGTCTAGGATATACTGACACGACACCACGTCATGTCTACGCGACACATGACACGCGGATGCCGCGTGGCCTGTGCGCGCACGTGCGTGCCCATGGGCGCGTGTCGAGCCACGTGGCTCGCGATTCGAGCCACCCCGTATCTCGGAATTGAATCCCTGGGTAGCCCAGGTATAGGTCTTCATGCTTGTGCTACTGGAATGGGTCCTCATCGCGTCGTGTTCGCGTACGAAGGCCGTATCAGCGGCACTTTTCAGCCGTATGCACAGTGTGGGCTGAACCGTGCACGTCAGATTTCTCCGCACACACTCCATAAAACATCGTAAAATTTTAGGAGCACGTGGGTAGAGGTTTCCCCCATGCGTCCATAAAGTTTCATACAAAATGGAGCCCTGTGCGTCGAGTTATGACGACCAGATAGGAGGGCATGCACGGGGCCGTGTACGGTTCTCGTGCATGCGTGTCCGTGTCCGATTCGGACACTGAAATCGTGTCGAATCAAGATCTGTCTTCATGAAAGTTATTACAAATAATATCAGCAAGAAATTTGTGAAAACAGAATCAAAAAATAACAATTTTCAGTTCTAAGTGGCATTTCGTCGAACACGTGTTCCATAGGACCGATACGTGTCCCATACAGCTATCAAACAAAATCACAAACCTACCAAACTTCATGCACAGGTCTGGGGTACCTATATGCATGCTAATATGAAGAAATTTTAGAATAAATAATGGTAGAATGAGGTTTACCTATTGAGAGTTGGAATCTCAATGAAAGTGAATCCTCGAGCGCTTTGACGACCAGTTTCTCCCGAACAATGTCCCCAAATCCTTGATAGCAATGCTCCAGCAAGTTCCTCTCCTTCCAACGGTCACAATGCAATTCGTTTGACACGAATCAGATGCCGGATGAGAAAATAGTATTTTTGGAGAAATTGAGAAACTAGGGTTTGTAAAGGGGTGCCAAAGCCATGCATATGCTTATGAAGGGGGTGGAGGCTGCTGCTATGGCCGGCCAAGGGGAGTTAGATTAGGGTTAGGGTTAGGGTTTGCTCATGGGCCAAATGCACTTCTAAGTTAAGTTAAAAAGCCCATTAGTCAAAAGGCAAAAAGGCCAATTGACTTAAGCCCTTAAATTAACTCCAAAAGTCTAATTCGGCCGAAAGCCCAAATTAAGTTTCTAGTTATCAAATTAAGTCTCATGAGTCATGTTGGGCCTCTAACTAAGGTTAAACAAGTTGTTAGTCTAATTACCAATTAATATTACTTGTTAAATTACAGGAAATCACACAATTAATCAAATAACTAAAATACCCTTATATGAAAAAGTGAGTGTGACAACAAGCCCGTCATGCAGTTAGCAATAATCTTGGAAATAATTTTGTTGGTGAAAGTGCACATGCTCAAAGGACGAAAATCTTTAAATGTCTCCGGGTTATCCTTCTTGGGGATCAGGATCAGGTTGGTACTAGATATTGATTTAGGGTACATAACTCCTTGGAAGAAGGCGATAACCGCCTCGTGGATGTCTGTCTTGATGATGTCCCAGCAGGTTTTGAAGAAAATGCCAGTAAAGCCGTCCGGGCCTGGAGTACTGTGCTTATTGAGCGACCAAACGGCATCTTTAACCTCACAATCGGGGGCTGAAGCTGAAGCTGAATGTTGTCGCTATTTAATCAGCCGAAGGATGGCCTCCCAAAATGCCTCGTCCTTTTGGATAACATTTTTGGTGAAAGGTTGGTTGTAGAATGAGGAAGTGGCCGACTAGATGTCTCGATGATCTGTGAGAATGTTGCTGCTCTCATCTGTAATCTGGTGGAGTTTGAGTTGTTGTCTTCGGCCTTTGACGCATGAGTGAAAGTAGCTCGTATTTTTATCGCCCTCAATGTCCCAAGTCAGCTTGGCTTTCTGTTTCCAAAATTCATCTTCAACTTTGAGACGGTATTTCAGTAGCGCTTTGGTGAGATTAAGGGAAGCTCTAGCCGAAGGGGTTCTGTCACTAGCGAACATGATCTCCGCGAGCAAAACATCGTCTTCAGCGTTGCAGACCACCTGAAAAATGTCTCCATACGCTTCCTTGCTCCATTGGGAAAGCGCTTTCTGTGTGGATTTGAGTTTGGCTGCCACACGTTCGAGGGGCCTCTCCAAGCAGCCACGATAATGTCCTTGAACTGAGGGTGGTGGGTCCAGAGTGCCAGGAATCGAAAGCTGTTCTTGTACTGACTATTCGTACTGCTGATCTCGATGAGGACGGGGGAGTGATCCGATTCAGTAGAGTTGAGGTGCACGAGTCTAGAGATGATCACGAGGCCCATCCACTGGTAGTTGATGAGAGCATGGTCGAGGCAGGAGTATTGACGCCTAGCGCCATCTTGCATGTTACACCAAGTAAAAGTGCTTCCCGAGAACAGTAACGGGGACATGTGGGCTCCAAAATAAAGTTGTTGAAATCGTTCATCACAGATGAGAGATGAGGGTGACCACCCGACTTTTCTTCTCTGTAGGTGACAACGTTGAAGTCTCCGACGCAGAGCCAAGGAATGTTGTTGTGATTGTGTTGAATGTCAGTAAGGGAATCCCAAAGCTGCTTGCGCTCAGAGATGTCGCATCTCCCGTAAAAAGCTGACAAGATCTACCAGGACTGGAGCATAGGGTGTTCGATCCAACAAGTCAGCGCTTGCTTAGTGTCTTCAATAATGTCGTGCTTCACTTTGGCAGCGAGAATGATCCAGATGTCGTGACATCTAACGATGGCTGAGGGGAATCCCAGCTGCAATTGGATGGTCTGTCACCCTCACTTTCCTAAATAAGGGTAATATGGTCATTTCCAATTATTTTAATATTTAATTTATTATTATTAATATAATTACTTTGTTGATTAAAATAATTATTTTTGGATATATATATATATATATTATTGAGTTATTAATAAAGTTTTTAAGTATATTTAAGAAATATAAGACACAATATTTAATTTTATTTATATGTAATTTTAGGTTATTTTTATTTCCTACTTAGAGTATACACATATGTATATATAAAGAAAAAGAAAAAGAAAAAGAAAAAGAAAAAGAAAAAGAAAAAGAAAAAGAAAAAGAAAAAGAAAAGGAAAAAGAAATTGTATTTTTTTAAAAATAGAAATACTATAGGAAAGATATTGAATGGATTTTATATATATAAATGAATATATGTATACATTAAATATGTGTGTTAATATATGTGAATATATATATATATATATATATATATATATATATATATATATATATATATATATATTTATATATGTAAAATATATATAACTACCAACTAAAACAACTCTTAGTTAGCTACAACCTAACTAAACTACCTAGCCTAGCTACCAGCCCACCCACAGCAATAGCAAACCCAAGCCAAACACAAACCGAGCCCCCCCCACACGTTCAACTTTTCCTTTTCCTCTTCTTTCGGTTTGTAACCGAACACCTCTTCCCTCTTAATACACGATTAAGAGTGTGAGAGAGAGAGAGAGAGATATTTTTAGAGTGAAACTCAACCCGACCCCAACACAGACATCTTTCCGACGCCGACGACCATCGAGGCACGCCGGAGCACCACCCACCACCGGCCAAGCCGAGCCGTACGTGTTCACACAGTCGCACCAGACGCACATAATACCAATTCAGGTACCCGCCTTCTCCGATTAATTTCTTTGTGCACGCTCGATCAAATCGAGATCCGTAAGTTTCTACGGATAGCCGATATGACCCTCTAGGAGTCTCACTAGATAAAATTTTCATTACCTAACCCTGCTTTCCAAAAATTCCACACAAAGTTTTCGAAAAACTACGTGAAACTGGACAGAAATTGGAACCCGGATCACTATTTTTGGAGGCGATTTCTCACTAATCCTTCGACAGATCCAAAAATCTGTTTGAAGAGACTTGTAGACAACCTATAGGGCTCTGTGACCTATCTTTTAGTTTCTGATTTGTCAATAGTGCATCTCAAAAACTGATTTCCAAAATCAGAAAAAATAGTGTTCCGAAAACCCAAATTTTAGGAATTTTTTCCCGATACGGTGTGCGTCCCGACAAACCGGGCAACATCGACGTAACCCGTAGGCATCAAAAGGCACGTACGGATGTTATGGACGTATGGGATTCGACGGAACTTGATTTCATTGCAGGTGTGCGACGAAATCAATGCGTATCTGTCGAGATACTCCATATTGACCCTTTTGCAAATTTGTCAATTATTTTGTGCACGTTCGTCAAATCGAGACCAAACTTACACCAACAGGACTAGATTATTTTTTTGGTCATGTACGCCAAGTTTGGTCCGATTCTGAGAAGGTCGACTGGAACGCTATTTTGGCGCACCCGCGATCCGATCCAACGGACGAAATTGTGCACGGCCCACCGGAATCCAACTTTGGACATACGATTGGGTTCGTCTCGTCAAACCAGACCCGTATACATATAGTTTGACGACTTTAGAGATCGTAGATACCGACATATTTTTTGGTGTAAAGCGGATCCAACGGCGGACATCGTTTTAGCCCAAAATTACCGTTTTGCCCCTGTGTCTAGAATTGGACTTATGGGTAGGCTATTCTAGATAATTTGACCATTCATGATATTTACTATTTTTCTTGTATCTAGTATAGATATTCATGATATTTGCTATATTTCTTGTATCTAGTATAGATATTCATGATATTTACTATGTTTCTTGTATCTAGTATAGATATTCATGATTCTTGACACATTGGTCACACGGACTGGTATTTACAAATCCTGACATTAGTTGTTATTCCTTGTTCACCTTGGTGTACCTTATGCAAGCCTTGTTGTAGTTCTTGTGCAATGTATGGACACCGATTCTTGAGAAGACTTGCTACCTTCGCTTAGAATTCCGTGTCGTAACGAGTCATGGTTGGATCCACTATACTAGTCGGGGGTCTCGACGTGTGGTCAATACCCTTCTTGTGCATTGTATAGATTATTGTGAGTGTTAATCATATACTTCACGTATGATTAACCAGGCCAGTATACCTTGTGCAAGTTCCCAAGCCGGCCACATGTCTAAGCTAATATTCACTCACGTAGATAGTTGTTCTTGACTCTTGTATATGACATGTTCAGATATCTTTGTTCTTGCTCTAGTTTACTACTTTACCCTTGCCATGTTAATTTCTTGTACATTTATTTTTTCGTGTATATTCTCTCTATTTACTATTACATAACACTTGTCATTTATTGGGAACTATTGTTGGAAATGTGCTCGTTCCAATCCTGATTGGATATGTTGACAAAATTTTACTGATTATGGTGAGGATGAGTGTCTTACCTACTACGATCCTCATGACGTAGTAGGCGTAGACCAGGAGACCCTAGTCCAGCAAGGGTTAGTGCCAGTTGAGGAGGCTCTAGCAGTGACTCAGTCAGACTAGGATTTGATTGGACTTTGTCTCCAACTTTTATTTTAGACATGTTATGTTATTTCAGACTTGTTAAACTACTTTGTGACTATATCTGGATTTGTGTTAGATACTTTGCACTCTGAGTTTATCTTTATTATTATCCTTATCTTTATTCATACAATTTATTCTTCCTGTTAGATTGTGATTGAGCTTATATGTATTCATAGTATGTCCTCCATTTGGAGATGACAGGTTATTATATATTGTTAGATAGCAGACTTACAACATACTACGCCGTTTCTGCATTGGAGGCTGGAAGCTATTACGCATTCGTGCCCTTATATTAGGTGTGGGTCATGACACGTTTTTATGGTAGCCCATGTAGGTCAGAAGTCGCAACTAGTACGATGTCGTAGTGGTGCTCGACTTAGAGTGCTGTTACGAGCCTGCTGTATATACATAGGATATAGGCTATAGGTTAAGGATACTCAATCACAAATAGAAAAAACTTCCAATTCATTGCTCTATACAACTGTCCTTCTAATATTGATTCTTGCGCTCTAACTGTCCTGTTTTGAGATAATCCATCTTGTACCATATTGACTTCTTCTTTCGATCTGTCTTCAGGATGACAAAGTCTAGATCTCAACAGTCAGGACCCGCGGATACTGAGAGGTCTGCTACATCCCATAGACTGGATCCAGTTGTATCTACTGTAGCCAGAGTATCTGTAGCAGCATTCGGGGGCGCTCCTCCACAAGTTACGAGGATCGTTCCTGAGGTCGCTGCGGTTGCTTCTACCCCAGTACCGAGGGCTACGACAGGAGCAGTCACTGGTATTCTTTCTCTTTCTACACAGAGGACTCCTCTATCTGTTGCTGGGGATTTGTCTCCTCTGCCTCCATGTCTACCGATATGGGGCAGATGTTTGTTCAGAGATGATGGAGGCCAGCGGGCCCAATTTGAGATAATTCAGCAAAGGCAGGCAGACACGATACGTTGGGGCATGAAGGATGCCCACCAGCTCACTCTAGCAGCAGTAGAGCGAGGAGCTCCAGCTCAAGGTGAGCAGCCGAGGCCAGACAAGACTTCAAAAAATTAGAGCCTCGAGATTTCAAGGGGACCGAGGGCATTGTCTATGCAGAAGACTAGCTCGAGGATATCGAGCGTCTCATGAGGGTTTCCCGTCATACAGATGACCTGAAGGTCAAGGCGGTTGGACTGCAGCTGTTAGACATCGCCCATACTTGGTTCAGGAACGAGCCGGCTCTAGCTGGAGAGGGCCACACCTGGGTGGAGTTCAAGGACCTGTTTTATAAGAAGTTTTTCTCCTCTACGGACAAGATTGATCTGGCGAGGCAGTTTCAGAACCTTCAGCAGGGAGGCATATCTGTTGAGGAGTACCCTGCAGAGTTTGGTAGGTTGAGCCGATATGCAGAGTAGATGGTACGAGACTCAGAGATCAGGACAAGCCGCTTCAGTGAGGAGTCGTCTTGGGATGTGAAGATCCTCATTCCCTCTTTTTACTCGACGTATGTTGAGGTCCTTACGGAGGCACGCAAGGTGGAGCGAGAGTTGGGCCTGAAGCCCAAGAGGGACCGTAATTTCTTTTCAGGGGCTACTAGCAGTGCGGGGGCTGCTAAGCGTCTCCAGCTCCAGCATCGTACTTTCCAGGCACCACAGCAGCTTCAGACTCCGGCTAAAGCCCCCGTTCAGCGGGCGCCATAACAGCTACAGAGGCAGGTACAGTACGTCCCTCAGTGCCACTTCTGCAAGAAGCTTGGACATATTTGGGAGATTTACAGGAAGAGGCTGGGGGTGTGTCTCTATTGTGGTGCCGTGGGCCATCATTTGAGGGAGTGTCCTACGAACCCTCGTAGGGCAGTCTACGGAGCAGGTGCAGCTCCGGGAGCACCAGCGAAACCACCTACAGCTCAACCGAGGGGTCCACCACTTCCAACTCAGCAGCAGCGATTTGCTCAGCACCAGCAGCAGAGGGATGCTCAGGGTAGAGCGTTTGCTCTGGCTGTTGAGGAGGCCGAGCCTATCGACGATGTCATAGCAGGTTCTGTTCTTTTTGATTCTATTCCAGCTTTAGCTTTATTCGATAGTGGTGCATCCCATAGCTTTATATCTGTATCTTTTGCTCTCAAGCATCATATACCTGCTGGACCTTTGGGTAGGACTTACAAGATCATGACCGGAAGAGGTATTATCTTGGTCGATGATGTTTGCAAGCGACGGAGTATTTTATTGGGAGGTCAGGAATTGAGCGCATGTTTGCTCGTAATGCCACTTTCGAGCTACGATATTGTACTCGGGATGGATTGGTTGAGTAGGCACTTTGCTAGCATAGATTGTAAAGGAGGTAGGGTTGTGTTCAGTCCTCCAGGGGAGCCAGTATTTGAGATTGCTAGAAAGTAGCGGAGCAGACTGATAGTGCTATTTGTGGAGCTATAGTGGAAGACAAGAAGCTGTCTCATCCCTTGATTGCAGAGTTTATGGATGTCTTTCCAGAAGAGTTGTCGGGGATGCCACCGGACAGGGATATTGAGTTCTCTATAGACTTGGTGCCTGGCGCAGAGCCTATCTCACAGCATGTTTATAGAGTGAACCAAAGCGAGTTGAAGGAGCTGAAGAAGCAAGTAGATGAGTTGCAGGACAAAGGATTCATCAGGTGCAGTTCTTTGCCTTAGGGTGCTCCGGTACTGTTCGTACCGAAGAAAGATGGATCGGTGCGTATTGGCATCGATTACAGGGCACTGAATAACCTCACTATCAGGAACAAATACATGCTGCCGAGGATCGATGACTTATTTGAGCAGTTGAGCGGCGCGAAAGTATTTTCAAATATAGACTTGAGGTCTAGGTATCATCAGCTGAAGGTGAATAAGGAAGACATTTTGAAGACTACTTTTCAGACTCGTTATGGCCAGTATGACTTCATTGTCATGCCATTTGGGTTGACTAATGCCTCGGCAGTGTTTATGAACTTGATGAACAAGGTATTCCATCAGTACCTTGACAAGTTCGTGGTGGTCTTCATCGATGACATTCTTAATTATTCGAAGATGCCAAAAGAGCACGAGGAGCATCTGAGGATTGTATTAGAGACTCTTAGAAGGAAGCTATTGTATGAGAAGCTGTCGAAGCGTGAATTATTCTTAGACCGGGTAGAGTTTCTCGGCCACGTCGTATCTGGTGATGGAATTTTAGTGGATCCGAAGAAGATCGTAGCAGTGGAGCCCTGGTCTACACCGAGCTCAGCTGCAGAGCTTCGGAGCTTTCTGGGTCTGGCAGGCTATTACAGGAAGTTCATACAGAATTTTTCCAGGATTATCAAGCCAATGACCCGACTCACCAGGAAGGACGTGGAGTTTGTTTGGTCCGAGGAGTGCCAGGCCGCCTTTGAGGAGTTGAAGAAGAGATTGACATCGGCTCCTATTCTGACGTTGCCATCAGGGTCCGGAGGATTCACGATCTACAGTGATGCTTCAGGAAAAGGTTTGGGATGCGTTCTTTAGCAGCATGGGAAGGTGATTGCCTATGCCTCCAGGCAGTTACGCTCGCATGAGAAGAACTACCCGACTCATGACTTGGAGTTGGCAGCAGTTATTTTTGCTTTGAAGCTGTGGAGACACTATCTGTATAGAGAGCGTATAGAGATCTTCACTGACCACAAGAGCTTGAAGTACGTGTTTATACAGAAGGAACCGAATATGAGACAGAGGCGATGGTTATAGCTGATAAAAGATTTTGACATATTCTTACAGTACCATCCAGGGAAGGCCAACGTGGTTGCCGATGCTTTGAGCAGGTATCCGGTAGCCATGTATTTGACGATGGACCGTCACCTTTTGGCAGATTTGGAGATTTTAGGCATTGATGTTATAGTCCCTAGGATCGAAGAGCAGATATGGGGCTTACAGATCCATTCTGAGCTGATGGATAGGATCAGAGCAACACAGTTTGAGGATGAAGCTCTGAAGGTCATCAGGGAGTAGGTATATGCAGGATTATTGAATTATTTCTCTATCGCTGAGGATGGGTCGCTGAGGCATGGTGCCAAATTGTGCATGTCGAGCGAAGAGCTTCGGAAGGAGGTTTTTCAGGAGGCGTACCGTTCTCAGTACTCTATACATCCTGTGTAGGATCGATTGTAGGAACGAATTATAAAGCACAATACTCTAGAGGGGGGTGAATAGAGTAGGCAGCAGAAATTAGCTAATTAAAAAATATTAGCAGCAAGATCACTAAGTAAATGAAAAATAGAGAGCAGAGAGCAAATGCAAACACAAGAATGTATACTAGTTTCCCTCTTCTAAGGACTAGTCCGGTCGGAAGAACTCTAGCTTCCAGTTGAATTCACTATTGGAAAATACCACAAGTTTTCATCCGAAGTTCTTGCAACTTCTACAATACGAGCTTTGATCCAAAGTACTCGACCAACTTCAATTGTGAAGTGTCTATCTTCAATCAAGCCTCTGATTACAATCATTCTGAAACTTCTAGACCGTACCGGACTGGCAAATCGACTAGAGGATTGTAACTGGCTTGGGATTTAAAAATGAATAGCTCAGAATACTTTGGAAGAAGTAGTAGGCTTATAGAGAAGAGATATGAAAGTGAATTGGTGAGTTGAAATGATCAAGATCCTTCTCTATTTATAGTTTTTCTAAAGGCAGAATTCTGACAGAATTCGGACAGAATTCGGGCAGAACTCTATGAGAAAATCTCGTTGGGATCCGTAATGGCAGGAACACTAAGCTCAAAAAGCAACGTTCACTAACCGAACTCTGGTCGAGTTCTGTTGGAGTTCTGTCAGGGATTTTACAAATTGATTTTTGGGCTTTTTGAAAAGTCAAGCATTTAGGAAGTAGTTTGGGCTTTTGTAAGTGGGCTTGTTTTCAAAATGAAAGGGTATTTTGAAAATATTTCTTTGATAGCCTATTTGCCAGTACGATGCAGTGTACATCATATTCCTAGACTCGGATAGGTCGTTGGACGGTTCAGAGAAATCTTCTTGTATAATGCCGTCTTTGGCCCATTGCATATGTTCTGGTTTGACAAAGCTTGATCATGCTTACTGCATGTCTAAGAACATGTTAGACAAACAAAACAACATGATACAAGCATAACAATATGATATAGAACATTTGGGACAATGCTAAGTTTAAGTAGAAATATGATAGTGATTATATGAATATTAGTGACGTCATTATGTTAAACTTAATTGATTAGCCATATTCAAAAATATGATATAATCATTGGACTAACATCCTGGTGCCAACAAGATGTACAGAGACTTGAGACATCACGTTTGGTGGTATGGCATGAAGTGCAAGGTGTCTCAGTTTGTATCTAGATGTTTGGTTTGCCAGCAGGTGAAAGCCGAGAGATAGAGGCCAGGTGGTCTGCTACAGCCACTACCTATTCCAGAGTGGAAGTGGGAACACATCACTATGGACTTTGTGTCGGGACTTCCACGTTCTCCAGGAGGGAAAGACGTGATATGCGTCATCGTTGATAGATTGACCAAATTGGCCCACTTTTTGCCTTTCATAGTGGGTTTGTCTACGGAGAAGCTGACAGAGATGTACATACGATAGATAGTCAGATTGCACGGGGTCCCAGTAAGCATAGTCTCGGATCGGGATAGTTATTTCACTTTTCATTTCTGGAGGAGTTTGTAGGCTAGTTTGGGCACTCAGCTCAAGTTTAGTACCGTGTATCACCCCCAGACAGACGGACAGTCGGAGAGGACCATCCAGACACTCGAGGATATGCTTCGTACTAGTAGGCTGGATTTCAGGGGATCGTAGGAGGACCATCTCCACTTGGTAGAGTTTACTTACAACAACAGTTACCAAGCCAGTATAGAGAAGGTCAGGGTGATCAGGAAAAAACTTCGGGTGGCTCAGGATAGACAGCGGCATTGGGCCGATAGCCACCGGAGACCTTTGGAGTTTGAGGTGTAGTTTAGATTTTTCTAGTGTTTGAGTCTGATTGTGATTGTTTGTTTTACATCAAGTTTTAAGTTTGTGTTTTATGCTAGGTGGTGAGCTTGTGTTTCTACAGATTTCTCGAATGCGGGGCACGATTCGCTTTGGCTGGGACAAAAAACTTAGTCCACGATTCATCGGACATTTTCGTATCCTGGAGAGGGTCGGTGCAGTGGCATACCGACTGGAGTTACCGCCTACGCTCAAGGGAGTGCACAACATATTCCATGTATCGCAACTGAGACGGTACGTGGCAGATCCTAGCCATGTATTGGATCATTCTGCGATAGAGGTGGGGCCTACTCTCCGCTATCAAGAGAAGCCTGTGGAGATTATGGATTGTCGGAAGAAGGTGCTTCGGAACCAGGTCATTCCTTTGGTTCGAGTTGTATGGAGGCATCACTCTCCAGGTGAGTCTACCTGGGAGAGAGTACGACTTGCGAGAGTGTTTTCCTTATCTTTTTGAGCCATGGGGTATTGCTCTTTTGTTTTTTTTTGTGTTCTTGTGCTAGTTTGTTCTAATTTCGAGGACAAAATTATTTTAAGGGGGTAGATTTTTTACCCTCACTTTCCTAAATAAGGTAATATGGTCATTTCCAATTATTTTAATATATATATAATTATTTAAATTATTATTGTTAATATAATTACTTTGTTGATCAAAACAATCATTTTTGGATATATATATATATATATATATATATATATATATATATATATATATATATATATATATATATTATTGAGTTATTAATAAAGTTTTTAAGTATATTTAAGAAATATAAGACACAATATTTAATTTTATTTATAAATAATTTTAGGTTATTTGATTTTCTACATAGAGTATACACATATGCATATATATATATATATATATATATATATATATATATATATATATATATATATATATATATATATATATATATATATATATATATATATATATGAAAAAGAAAAAGAAAAAAAAATATATATATGAAAAAGAAAAAGAAAAAGAAATTGTATTTTTTAAAATAGAAATACTATAGGAAATATATTAAATGGATTATATATAAATAAATAAATAAATATATGTATACATTAAATATGTGTGTATATATGTGAATATCTATATATATATATATATATATATATATATATATATATATATATATATATATATATATATATATATATATATATATATATATATATATATATATATTCACATATATATACACACATATTTAATGTATACATATATATATATATATATATATATATATATATATATATATATATATATATATATATATATATATATAAAATTTATATATATATATATATATATATATATATATATATATATATATATATATATATATATATATATATATATATATATAACTGCTATATATATTTGATAACTGCCAACTAAAATAACTCTTAGTTAGCTACAACCTAACTAAACTACCTAGCCTATATATATATAGCAGTTATATATATATATATTATATATATATATATATATATATATATATATATATATATATATACACACATCGAGTCGTGGTGTACTGGTAACACCACCGTGCACCGGGGGTGAGGGCCGGGTTCGAGCCCTCCCTTCCACGGAGGTGGCTGGGTGGCGGTGGCCACGGCCTCCGGGCCAAGGTCGGGTGGAGTCGTCCACCGGCTTTGGTTTAAAAAAAGAAAAAAAAAAAGAAAAAAAAGAAAAAATAAAATATATATATATATATATATATATATATATATATATATATATATATATATATATATATATTTGGCTTGGTAGTTATCAATATATATATATATATATATATATATATATATATATATATATATATATATATATATATATATATATATTTGGCTTGGTAGTTATCAATATATATATATATATATATATATATATATATATATATATATATATAAATATATATATATTATATATATATAATATATATATATATATATATATATATTTTATATATATATATATTAGTTATATATATATATATATATAGATAGGAGCATGTGGGTGTGGATTCCTTGCGATGGAGCACCTCAGCTCCTCGGGCCACCCACCCTCGGCCGGTGGCCTGCCGTCCCCGGGCGGCCGGGGCCTCTCTGGCCGCTCCTCCCGCGGGGAAGCCCCCCCCCACCCCCGGCCGGATTTTGTTTGGCATGCGGCGGCCCCTCCCTCGGCTCCTCTCTTCCTCGAGCCGCCGCCGCCCACGACGTCGTCGGCATCGACGTTCCCGGCGTCCTCGGCCGTCGCCGGCCCCATCCCTCCTCGGCCCTCCGCCGGTCCTCCTCGGCGCCCTGCGTGCAGCGAGGCCTCGTCCCGGCCCGCCGCTCCCCAGGGTTGCAGTCCCTGCTGTTGCGCCTCCTCCTCCCCCGGCAGTCCCCGGTGCTCCGTCTTCCCTGGCTCCGGCGTCGGGTTGCTCCTCCGCGTCTCCTCCCCCTCTCGCGTCTTCTCCCGCTCCCGCCCCGTCAGCGGCTCCTCTCTCAGCTCCTACCCGCCCCGGCCGAGGTCGTCCCCCCCCATCTCGTCATCCCTCCCGCCGAGTCCCCCGTAGCGGCCGTGGACTCCTCCCACTTCGCCGCGCCCCCACCCTCTTAGCAGAGGCCTACACCCATCCCCCCCCGGTCCCGGTAGCGGACTACCTCTCTCTCCCCGCTGCCCAGCTGGCCGCGGCGTGTCCCTCATCATCCTCGTCGGCGGTCGCCTCCGCCTCTGTTCCGGCTCCCTCCTCCGCCTCGGCCGGCGCTTACTGGCAAGAGCCAGCCTCCTTGCGTTGGGTCTGGGTCCCCGCCCATCCCCAGGCGGAGGCGGTCCTCCTTGCTCTGGGCGCGAGCCGCTACCCCTAGCTCTCTCGCCACCGAGGAGGCCAGTTGTCTCGGCGTCCCCGGCCGTGCAGGAGGCCACGCTCCCCCTCTCCCCCGGCTCATCCCCCCGGCAGCTAGTCCCCTCCCTCACTCGCTGTTCGATCCGGCTCTCCCCTCCTCCTTATCTCCGCCTGTTCCGGCGTCCCCCGCGGCTCCCTCTCCCTCTCGCAGGTGATCGAGCCCCCCTCCTGTGCCGGAGCGCGCGCCTCCCTCCCCGCCCTCCTGCGCCGGAGTCCCCCATCCGGAGTCCACTCTCCCCGGCGACGCCTGCACGGAGCTCCCCTCCTCCCTAGGGTTCTCTCCCCGGCGACGCCTGCACGGACCTCCCCTCCTCCCTCGGGTTCACTCCCCCCCCGTCGCCGTTGAGCCGTAGGCCCCCCCTCCCGTCGTTCCATTGTTCCCCGGAGCTGATCCCCCCAGCGCCGCGCAGCAGCCCGGAGCGGACCCCCCCCGCCGAGGTTCGCCGTGACTTCCCCCGACGGTTCCTGCCGTCGGGTCGATCCCCGCCCCCCTCTGGTTTGCGCTGGAGGACCGAGGTCATCGGGCCACGCGCCCAGTCTCACCCCTTCGGGCCCAGAGCCCTCCTTTGGCAGGTCCCACCTGGGGCCTCGTGCCCCCTTGGGGAGCGAGCTGCCCCCGTTTTGATTTTCGAATTTCCTTGTTCGCGGGTTCCCCCCGTGGGGCCCGCTCCCTGTCTGTATGTTCTGGTTTGCTGTTTCCTGTTGTGCTTCAATAAATTCTGGTTAAAATATATATATATATATATATATATATATATATATATATATATATATATATATATATATATTAGGCTTGGTAGTTATATATATATATATATATATATATATATATATATATATATATATATATATATATATATATGAGGTAGGATATTGCAACAAATGTTATTGCATCATTAGTGCGCCAAATCATCTCAACCGTACAAGCAACTAAATCTTATGGCTCTAAAAAGTTTGGAAGATACAAAAGACTTGGCTGACTTGGCTGGAGACTCACTCCTCATTTAATGCCAAACCACTATTGGAACACAAAACCGCCATTCATTTAATACAAAACCACCATACTTTTAAAACTCTTCTTCTCCTTCTTCTTTCCTCACAATTTCTCCAGGAGTGAGTCTCCCCCGGAGTCTCGGCTGAACGTCACACGGGGTACGTCTCTCTCTCTCTCCCCTTCTCCCTCACTCACTTCCTCTCTCTAAAACCTAGATGGAAAACTAAGACATACGTAGATGGAACCCTAAAATTTAAACAAAGGGAAACTAAATTTTTTTAGGGTTATGGTTTTGTAATTTTGGTTGTGAAATTAAGGTTTTCTGTGGTCCTGAAATTAAGGTTTTAAAATTTTGGTTCTGAAACAAGGGGGGAAAACTAAGACATATGTAGATGGAAACAAAAAATTTAAACAAAGGGAAACTAAAATTTTAGGGTTATGGTTTTGAAATTTTGGTTGTGAAATTAAGGTTTTCTGTAGTCCTGAAATTAAGGTTTTAAAATTTTGGTTCGGAAATTAAGGTTTTCCGATGTTGTTCTCCCTCACTTCATTTATGTTTCTAACTTAATTTTTTATATTTAGGTTTTAAAATTTTGGTTCTGAAAATTTTGGGTCTTATAAACAAGGGGAAAATCATGATGTTGTTCTCCCTCACTCACTTCCTCTCTCTAAAACCTAGATGGGAAACTGAGACGTACGTAGATGGAAATAAGGTTTTCAAAATTTGGTTCTGAAATTTTGATGAACTGACCGAAACAAGTAATTTTTGTTCTTAAACAAAAGGAAACGTCATGATGTTGTCCAAAGCTATCATATAATTCCTCATATTAGACTTGGGGTAATGGTAATTAAATTATGTTTTAAGTTATTTCAAAGCTATCATATAATTTTAATGTTTAGTTTTTAGCATGCTAAAATTCTAATGTCCTAACTTGTTTAAGCTCCCAAATGGCACAAAATGAAGCAACTGAACCGGAATGGGATCTTGCGAAGATCCCATGTTATTGTAAAGTTACTTCTATGTGCAAATTACTCACTGCAAATACATCTCGGAATCATGGTCGCAAATTTCTGAAATGTGCAAAGGTTTGATTTTGTTGTTGTTTAGTTCATTTTCTTGTTTTTTTTTGTTTTTTTAATGATCTTATTTTGATTAACATAGCATGATGGATGTGATTTTTGGTGTTGGGCGGATGAACTTCGATTTTGTCGTTGTGAAGCCGGTTTTTGCAAAATAAGAACGTCAAAGATGCCTAGGAACTTAGGACAAAAGTTTTATTGTTGTCCATCATCTACTAGTGTAAGTGAAACTTTTTTACTTTCCTAACAACAAGTCAATTGTTATTTATGTGCAACTATGATTACAATTGTAATTTGTTTGTTCAATGTGTAGAGGGAAAATCCAGGTTGTGAATATATTGAGTGGATGCAACAATCTATGGCCTCAAAGACAAAAAAGAAACTAGTGGATGATGGGGCTACTACTTCGGGACAAAGTAAGGATATCATGAAGGAGATCTTATTGGAAGTTGAAATTGAACACCGTGTAGCGCTACGTCAAGTTGAACTATATGGTTCCCTTTTGAAGAAAATTGGGGACTTCAAGATTTAGTAATTTGTACAATTTGCTTGTAATTTGTAATTTGCTACAATATGCTTGTAATTTGTATTTATGTTATATTTATGAAATTTTATTGTGCTGCAGTTGGTTGTAGTTTTGGTACTTTGTACTACATTGGCTCGATCTTCGTGATGATGCTTATGGCTTAACAAGAATTGAAGTGTGTTTCAGTGTTCCTTCTCCATTTTCTTAGCGTAGGCATAAATGATGATACTTGTTCTATTGTGCTGCAGTTGGTTGTAATTTTGGCTTATATGTAATAGTGGAAGATTGTTGAGACTTTTATGTGGGAAACATGGGAATAAGAATCGGTTGTATGTTTCATATGGTCCAGTACTATTTCATTTGCTATGGTAAATCCCTAAATTCATGCAAGATCTTATATTTGTGATAAATGCATGCTTATTAATGGAAATTACAGAGGGCAACACACAAAGTGATAGGGGACTATCACTTTTTTTTTTATAGTTCAGAAATCCGGGTACATCAATCTGGAACCTGGGTACAATTTTATAGTTCAGAAATTTGGTTCAGAAATCTGGGTACAGTTTTATAGATTGTAACATTGACGGTTCAGTTGTTTGTTTTAAACCAGCAATTTGGTTCAGAAATCTGGGTACAGAAATTTGGTTCAGAAATCCTTTCCCGTAAACAAGTTGTTGAAAGGAGTTGTTCAAATTTCGACTGGTTCAGTTGTTTGTTTTAAACCAGCCAGGTCCAATTAATGCTTCATATCCAACTTTAATTAGCCGGAGAACCCATGAGATTTAGGACCAAAATACATCTACTGAGAATAACACTCCTAGTAAGTTCCAAATCTGGTGGCAAGTACTAAAAGAAGCAATGAGATTTGTGGGTAATAGTTGTTTGTAGTGAGAATATTAATCATGCCATTGGTTGTGAGTTCAAAAGCTGAATATGTCATGTCATTAAAAGAAACAAGCTATAACTAAATGAGATTCTGGACGAGCTTAATAAGAAGAATGGAATGACAAGCCAATATAATGGAATGACAAGCCAATATAATGGAAAATTGAAATTAGCAGCAGTTACGTTTTGAATAGGTAGGTGTTGAAGGCCTCTGTGGAGCCAACATCCTGAATAAACACCAATATACTGTTACTGCGCCATCTCAGGGGCATGAATCTGCTGTAAAATTTTGCTACAATGGAAGGTGCATTGAACTTAAAACGTCAATGTTACAATCTATTCGTTTGTACCCAGATTTCTGAACCAAATTTCCTTCCATCATCAATTATTTTCTTTCCAGATTGATAGCAGCAAGTTAACTCTCTAATAGTTTCTGAAAACAAGACAAAAATACCATCCATTAGCAGCATTGTTCAATAATTTACTATAAGAAAAATGCAAAAAACAACATTAGAATCCACCCATATACTTGTAGCATCACTCCAAATATTTGTAGTATCACCCCAAATACAAAAATATCATCCAAATAGCAGCCAAAATCAACATTAGAATCCACCCATATATTTGTAAAAGCCAAACTCCAAATACAAAACAGCCCTAATACAAAACAGCCCCTAGATGAACAATGAAACTAGAAGCCAAACTCTAGGATCAGGATATGAATCTGCAATAAAATGCCCACTTCCGAGCTGCAGTTCTGAGAACCAAAGAGCCCCTAGATGTTCATATTCTGACAAATTTTGCCACCTTTGCATCCTGCTTTCTGGGAAAAAAAAAGTCGCTTGTTAAAATGTAGCTACAAACGAATGAAGTAAAATAAAAGGGAATGATTAAAGTAGTGTTAAAAACAAAATAATGCTGAAAAAGATAGTACTCACTTCAGTTAGAAATATTGTTGTTTTTTTTACTGCAATTGCGACTGTCGTGGCCGTGACCGGAACAAGTCTTACAAATTCTAGGTTTCTTTTTCGCTTCTGATATCTCTAATCCACTCTTCAAACGCTTTGTGCTTATTTCTTTTTTCCTTTTCTTTGTTGCTCTTTCGACCTTTTGTGTTGGAGTACATTGGATCTAATATCACTAGAGGATCAATAGTACTCACTTCTGTTATAGGATTGTCAATAGGTTTATCAATATTCTCATCTTCTTTTGTACTTGTTGAATCTAATAAGGACAACTTACTGAACATCTGATCAAAAATCTCCATTGTAACTTTGTATGCTTCCTCTGATTTACCTCCCAAATTAGCCAATTGTGCTGCTCTTCTACTTAGATGACTAATTCTCATGGCCTCTGATTTAATACCAATATCCTGTGTTCCCAAACCTTCTGACTGAACCACCTCTGCCTTATTAGCCGTCTTTGTCCACCTCTTCATTATATAATGATCTGGAATCTCATTTACATACAAGTGATCAAGCACTCGATGTAAGTGTCTACACGGTATTCCTAAAAATTGAAGAAGTTGACATCCACATACTCCCTCTTTAGTTACCATGTTCATTCTCACGAGAAATTCTCTTTCACTAGATTTTTCCGTCCTTGGCTTAATGTTAAACACTTTCACCTCACCAAAAGTCTCAACTTCATCTGCCCGAAGATTCTTAGATGCAATAAACTCGCATTGCACCTTCAAAAACATAGTCCTTGTGTATACAAGGCTTGCATGCCGTAACATAGGATCCATAGAATGTGCAGGCTCAATAACACGATTTTTATATCTAGAAATAAAGTCTTCTTCCCTTTCCAAGTCATAACGCTTATCCAAAGCATCCTCGAAACGAACAACAAAATCTCTTAGTGTTGTTGTAGACTTGAGAAATGAATCAAAGAATGAATTTATGCTTTCAATTCGTTGGGTTGAGTTCATTCCAGCAAAAAATATGTCTCGATGATATGTAGGAATCCACATTTGTCGAATATTATACAATTGTTTCAACCATTCATGGTCTTGTAGACCAAACTCTACTAGCATTGATGCCCATTGCACTTCAAATTCCTCAACCGTGTACGTTTCTTTAGTACACCTTTTTACCGCCGCCTTAAATGCCGTCTTTGTACCATATATGTGTCCAAGCCTCTCTGCAAATTTTTTCTTAATGTGCCAAAAACATAAACGATGGCGGGTGTTAGGAAATATTCTTTTGATTGCTGCCTTCATAGCTATATCCTGGTCTGTAATAATACTTACTGGATGCTTATTGCCCATAGCTTGAAGCCAGGTATCAAATAACCAAACAAATGTATCCTCAGTCTCATCTTGTAGTAATGCACAACCAAATAAAGTTGAACTGTAGTGATGGTTAATTCCTGTAAAAGGTGCAAAAGGCATTTTATACTTATTGGTACGATATGTAGTGTCAAATGCCACTGCATCTCCAAACTGACTGTATGCAACGCGCGAACGAGCATCAACCCAAAAAAAATTTGTAGCCCTCCCTTCGGCATCAAGTTGAACTGAATAAAAAAAGTTGGGATTTTCTTCTTGTTTCCGCTGAAAATATGTTAGCACAGTTTGTGCGTCTCCTGCTCCCAAACTATTTTGTCTAACAGTCTTTAAGTGGTTCCAACATGCCCTTTTTCCAAAGCCACCATTAGGAGAAATCCCACCAAAAAGTGTAGCAACCTTTCCTACTTCAATATTTTGTCTATTAAAAACTTCTACCAAGTTTTAGCTGCAGGATGCATACCCTTATTTATTCTCAAATGACCCCGCTTGGTGGGGGTGACCAAGAAATGGTTGTGATCTTCAATAAACTCATTTAATACCCATTTTCCTATGTTTTTGTCAAGAGCCACACGGAACCTTGCCTTACAGCCAGTCTGAATTGTTGATGTATTCCTCTTCTTAGCTTCCTCCACAACACTTCTTTTTTTATGAACTCCTTCACAAGAACATGTAAACAAGGCAACTGTAGAACTCAATCCACGTATAGTGCTATACTTTGATCTTAGACGTACACAGAATCCATTGTCTCTGCCATAGTTCTCGTAATAGAGTTGTGCGTCTTCGATTCTTGAGAAAACCATACCAACAACTGGTTTCACTAAATATTCATTGCATTGTACTATTGCAGTATCTTGAGGCTCGTCTAAGTTTTGAACAACATCAGGACTTGTCATTTTTAATCAAAACCTAAATATAAAAAATTAAGTTAGAAACATAAATGAAGTGAGGGAGAACAACATCGGAAAACCTTAATTTCCGAACCAAAATTTAAAACCTTAATTTCAGGACTACAGAAAACCTTAATTTCACAACCAAAATTTCAAAACCATAACCCTAAAAAAATTTAGTTTCCCTTTGTTTAAATTTTAGGGTTCCATCTACGTATGTCTTAGTTTTCCATCTAGGTTTTAGAGAGAGGAAGTGAGTGAGGGAGAAGGGGAGAGAGAGAGAGACGTACCCCGTGTGACGTTCAGCCGAGGCTCCGGGGGAGACTCACTCCTGGAGAAATTGTGAGGAAAGAAGAAGGAGAAGAAGAGTTTTAAAAGTAGGGTGGTTTTGTATTAAATGAATAGTTGTTTTGTGTGCCAATAGTGGTTTGGCATTAAATGAGGAGTGAGTCTCCAGCCAAGTCAGCCAAGTCTTTTGCATCTTCCAAACTTTTTAGAGCCATAGGATTTAGTTGCTTGTACGGTTGAGATGATTTGGTGCACTAATGATGCAATAACATTTGTTGCAATATCCTACCTCATATATATATAT
Source organism: Iris pallida (assembly GCA_029216955.1). Taxonomy (NCBI): domain Eukaryota; kingdom Viridiplantae; phylum Streptophyta; class Magnoliopsida; order Asparagales; family Iridaceae; genus Iris; species Iris pallida. The sequence goes on along the minus strand of JANAVB010019796.1, from coordinate 398,049 downwards.
ATATATATATATATATATTTGATAACTGCCAACTAAAATAACTCTTAGTTAGCTACAACCTAACTAAACTACCTAGCCTAGCTACCAGCCCACCCACAGCAACAACAAACCCAAGCCAAACACAAACCGAGCCCCCCCACACACATGTTCAACTTTTCATCTTCCTCTTCTTTCGGTTTGTAACCGAACACCTCTTCCCTCTTAATACACGATTAAGAGTGAGAGAGAGAGAGAGAGAGAGAGGGAGATTTTCAGAGTGAAACTCAACCCAATCCCAACCCAGACATCTTTCGGGTACCGACGTCCACCGGGGCACACCGGAGCGCCGCCCACCGCCGGCCAAGCCGAGCCGTGCGCGTTCACACAGTAGCCAGCCGCACAGAATACCAATTCAGGTACTCACCTTCTCTGATTAATTTTTTTGTGCACGCTCGATCAAATCGAGATCCATAAGTTTCTACGGATAGCCGATATGACCTTCTAGGAGTACCATTAGATAGATTTTCCATTCCTAACGCTGTTTTTTGAAAATTTGGCACAAAGTTTCAAATAAATCACGTGAAACTGGACAGAAATAGAACCCGTATCGCTATTTTTAGAGGAGATTTCTCGTCGATCCTTCGACAGATCAAAAAATCCGTTTCAAGGGACTTGTAGACAACCTATAGGGCTCGGTGACCTATCTTTTAGTTTCTGATTTCGTCAACAGTGCGTCTCGAAAACTGATTTCCAAAATCAGGAAAAATAGTATTCCGAAAACCCGAATTTCAGGAAATTTTTCTCGATACGGTGTGCGTCCCGACAAACCGGGCGACTTGGTCGCAACCCGTAGGAATCGAAAGGTGCATACGGATGTTGTGGATGTATGGGATTCGACGGAACTCGATTTCGTTGCGGGTACGTGACGAAATCAGTGCGTATCCGTCGAGATACCCCGTATCGATCCTTTTGTGAATTTATCAATTACTTTGTGCACGTTCGTCGAATCGAGATAAAACTTGCGACGACAGGACCAGATCATTTTTTTGGTCCTGTACGCAAAATTTGGTCTAATTCTGAGAAGGTCGATCGAAACGCTATTTTGGCGGGCCCACGACCCGATCCAACGGACGAAATTGTGCACGACCCACCGAAATCCAACTTTGGACATACGGTTGGGTTCATCTCATCAAATCGGACCCGTAGACATATAGTTTGATGACTTTTGAGACCGTAGATACTAACACATTTTTTGGTGCAAAGCGGGTCCAATGGCGGACATCATTTTGGTCTAAAATTACCGTTTTGCTCGTGTCTAGAATTGGACTTATGGGTAGGCTATTCTAGCTAATTTGACCATTCTGAACATGTTGGTATTGTTTGTTTCAGCATTAGGATACTATTGCACGAGTTGACCCTTCGTGGCTCATTGAGTGGCAGTATTGATTCCTCAGTTCAGGACCAGACGAGTACATTATCTGATAATTTTTCATTCATGATATTTACTATGTTTCTTGTATCTAGTATAGATATTCATGATTCTTGACACATTGGTCACACAGACTGGTATTTACGGATCCCGTCATGAGTTGTTATTCCTTGTTCACCTTGGTGTACCTTGTGCAAGCCTTGTTGTAGTTCTTGTGCAATGTATGGACACCGATTCTCGAGAAGACTTGTTACCTTCTCTTAGAATCCCGTGTCGTAACGAGTCATGGTTGGATCCACTATACTAGTCAGGGGCGGGGGAATATTAGTCTATACGTGTGGTCAATACCCTCCTTGTGCATTGTATAGATCATTGTGAGTGTTAATCATAAACTTCACGTATGATTAACTAGGCCAGTAGACCTTGTGCAAGTTTCCAAGCTGGCCACATGTCTAAGCTAATATTCACTCACGTTGATTGTTGTTCTTGACTCTTGTACATGACATGTTCAGATATCTTTGTTTTTTCTCTAGTTTACTACTTTACCCTTGCCATGTTACTTTCATGTACATATATTTTCTCGTGTATATTCTCTCTATTTACTGTTACATAGCACTTGTCATTTATTGGGAACTGTTGTTGGAAATGTGCTCGTTCCAATCCTGACTGGATATGTTGACAGAATTTTACAGATTATGGCGAGGATGAGTGTCCTACCTACTACGGTCCTCATGACGTAGTGGGCGTAGACTAGGAGACCCTAGTCCAACAGGGGTTAGTGCCAGCTGAAGAGGCTCTAGCAGTGACTCAGTCAGACTAGGATTTGACTGGAATTTGTCTCCAGCTTTTATTTTAGACATGTTATGTTATTTCAGACTTGTTAAACTACTTTGTGACTCTCTCTAGATTTGTGTTAGATACTTTGCACTCCGAGTTTATCTTTATCATTATCCTTATCATTATTCGTACCATTTATTCTTCCAGTTAGATTATGATTGAGCTTATATATATTTATAGTATATCCTCCATTTGGAGATGATATGTTATTATATATTGTTAGATAGCAGACTTACAACGTACTAAGCCGTTTCTGCGGCGGAGGCTGTAAACCCCCTAAATTTTAACTATAATTTTAATTTTTTTATTTTAATTTTAATTTTAATTTTATTTTGATTGGCCATATTGTCAGTATTTTACGTCGAGTACAAACACGTAGGTACAAAGTATATTTTTATACAAAGGTTTTATAGTATCAAAATTTTCATATAGAAAATAAGTATAATTTTAAATTATATAAGGTAAATATTTTTCTTTGTTTAAGCAAGAATATATATCATATGTATTTTGTCAAAACCTTGATTATTTTAGAAAGTCTATTTTTATTAATCTAAGTGTAAGTAGTGTAAATTTTATTTGCGGGCATGTACATGAATTTAATTCTTGTACATTTTTGAAAACCGAATTATAAATTATATATGTAAATACGAAAAGGTGTTTCAAGTATTTAAATATACATATTTATTTTCAAAATTATTTTTAATTAATTATAAAAAGATATTTTAGTTTAATTATTATACTTTAAATTGTGGTTAGATTTATTGATTTGATTTAAATAGTTAATTTAAGGATGAAAATTTATCTATATTGGATTTATTTGGATTTAAACTAGATTGAGATTGGATTTTGATTGAATTAATTTATTTAAATTAATCTGTGATTTATCTATGAGGATTTTAAATCATCCCAAGTCCTTATCCAAATCGTATCCACCATCCCCTATATAAGGAGAGGACAATTGTTCTATTTTTCCATTGAATTCTCCATAACCATCCACAAAATTTCCTCCACAAATATTTTCCCACCCACGTGCATCGTGTCCATGTTCCCCCTTCCAAATTCTTATTCCACAATTACATATACACGACATATCTCCTCCGTATCGACATCCCCGACACGACAAATAACATGTCCCTAACCCTAACTCTAAACTCAGACGTTACCCGAACCATCAACGGTGCCACTGCAACTGAGACGCCCCTGATCGGCCCTCGGACAGCCACCCCAACCCGATCCCTGGCCAAACAAACCACCACCGGACCTTGCCTCCGACCCTGGCCAACTCCCCACCATATCTCCACCAGTGGCCAACTCCACTACCAATTATCGACCGTCAACGATTAACCCCTGTACACCACCAGCCTCCGCCAACCCTGTCACGACCCGTACCCGCTTTTCGGATACGAGACGTGTCCAAGCCAGCCTACGCCGCAGAGTCGGCGGTAGAACGCTGTCAAGCCCGCAAGAAATAAATGCTCAAAATCGCAAAATATAATATTTGCTGCTCATTCACAATTCTAAATTTATTACAACATTTACATGATTTATAATTAAAGAAAATACAAAATTTACAATTAATGAAATTGATACAATTGCTTTCTATTTCTAGGTTGTCTTCAGCATACCCAAGTCTTCCCCAGTACTAAGAGTGATAGCGGCTAAACCTGAAAAATGTTGGTTTCCAGTCAGGAATGGAACAAGTACACAAACCGACGGCAGTGCAAAACACAATAGAATTAACAAGACATATAAATAGCATATGGAATATGAAAGCTGGTAAGAAAACTGATGACATAGCACGGTAGAGAAGTAAACAAGGAAAAACTAATAAAAGACATCTATCTAGGTGGTATGAAATATCCGTTTCGACATGTGAACGGCTAGGGTAAATCCGACATCTACACGTATCGTGCGCAGATGCTATTATTCAAGAATAGACTCATAGGATAGTTCTGGGTAGTCCACATGTCTACTAAGATATTTTCCCTCCCGACTACTCCGTGTGACGAGCGTGTCAACAAGCAGCAAGATATATGTATGAACATGAAATGTATCAACTACTATGAATCGAAAAGCAATCAGAAAGTGCACTTGCCTGAGGTCCTTAGCTGGAGAAACCAATACTATACCATACCACTCGATGAGCCAAAATCAATCAATACATGTAGAAGTCTCCGGATGCTGAAATAAACAGTACTAACGTTCTCAGAATAGTCAAATTAGCTAGGATTGCCTGTCCTTAAGTCCAATTCTGGACACAGGGGCAAAACGATAATTTTGGGCAAAACGATGTCCGCAGTTGGACCCGCTTTTCACCGAAAAATGTGCCAGAGTCAATAATCTCTAAAGTCGTCAAACTACATGCCTACGGATTCAGTTTTTCGATACGAACCCAACCGTATGTCCAAAGTTGGATTCCAGCGGGCCGTGCACAAAATCACCCGTTGAGTCGGACCGAGGGGCCCGCAAAATGACGTCCGATTCGACTGTCTCAGAACTGGACCAAACTTGGCATTCAGGACCAGAAAATGATACGGTTCTGTTGGTGCAAGTTTCGTCTCGATCTGACGTGCATAAAGTAATTAGAGAATTTGCAAAGTGCACGATACGGTGAATTTCGACGGATACGCATCAAATTCGTCGCGCACACGCGACCAATTTGAATTTCGTCAAAGCCCACACGACCACGAACTCGATACGCAACTTTCAGTGCTTTCGGTTCGCGACCACGTCGCCCGGATTGGCGGGACGCACGTCGTGTAGAACAATTTTCTAGTTTTTTAAAACATGTTTTTGGGAAACTTCGGGATTTGATTTCTCGATGCTGAGTCGACGAAATCCGATTCTACAAAAAGGGAATCGAAGCCCTATAGGTTGTCTTTAAGTGTCTTTAATTAGTTTTCTTAAACTGCCGTTGGTTTGACGATGATTCGCCTCCCAACAAGGGTGTTTGGAACGACCTACGTCTTATTTTCGAAACGGGTTTTTCGTCGATTCCAACTCGATTTAACGGCCAACCTAAACCATCTAAATTCGTTCTGATAGAAAGGAAATAATCTCGTATATATTGGGGACATACCTGCGAAATCGGTTCGTGAAACCGACGAGTGTGGAGGGAGAAATTCTATCGCGAACTCGCCTTCCTCGCAGCAACTGCTGCTGTTGCCGTGTTACAGTTTCGTGCGCGCGCGCGCACCCGCGCGACCGTGGCCGCGCGCGCGGCGACGCCCAGGCTGGACGCACGGCGGCCCCAGGGTCCGAGGGGTGGCAGAAATCTTTGGGTTAGGGTTTTCGTCGAATTCTTCTCTTCCTCACCGCTCTCTCTGCATATATACAATTATATATGTATAGCGCTGCTGTGCTATTCATAACCCGAGCCTGGCTGGAACTCTCGGGTTCACGGGCCTGAGGGCTTTGGGTTTGGGATTACACAGTTGGAACGGAGAGTTACTGCTTCTCTTTTCTTCCTCTTTTTCTTTTTCTAATTTCTATCTTCTATTTCTTTTCTATTTCATTCTATCTATATTTATAAATACATGAATACACATAAATACTCATATTTACACATATACGAATATATATATATATATATATATATATATATATATATATATATATATATATATATATATATATATATATATATATATATATATATATATATATATATATACACATGCATGTATATAAATTCTATTATATATATACATATCACTATGTACCTATATATTTACATATATATATTTATATATTCACACACAAAATAATATTAACAATAATATAGCAAGAATAATATTATAATAATAATATAATAAGAATAACATAATGAGAATATTATCTATTTCCTAATTTTCTATTTTAGATAGTAACTCGACATTCATATATATACACCTACACATATACATATACATATATATTATTTATCTACACGTACACGTATATTATATTATATATATATATATATATATATATATATATATATATATATATATATATATATATATATATATATATATATATATTTACAATACCTTCACCGATACATATATATTATTATGTATACGTACACATACACAATACACAATATTAAATATATTATATTTATGCATAAATTATAAATCACATGATGATAATTTAACATAACAATTAAATATAACCATTAACCATAATCAATAAAATAATAATAAATAACAACCCCAATAAAATAATAATAATAGTAATAATAATAATAACCAAATATAATAAACCATAGATGATGTATATACCATTTTGCACCCTCTAATAATCCCAGAAAATGGACAAGGCCTATTTTATACAATTATTATTGATTACCAACTAATAACAATATTTATAATATTTAAATAAAAATATTTAAGAATACTCATTAGATCACCAAAATGGAATACGACACACAATCATACCAAAATGTATCAACATGAATGTCACTGGACGTACCGCATGACTACATGGGCTTGGGCTCAGTTCGGGTCCAGTTTGACTAGTTTGGTACGACCGGGTTACCTAGACGTCAAATAATATAAAAATGAATAATTAAACTATTTATAATGGTCATGTCCCAACTTGGCCTGGTTTTCTTAGTTAGGACGTCACTATGGCTCGGCCTTCCCCTACCATGGCTAAACACTAGTCAAAGCATGCCACTGCACTATCCGTGCCATGATTCCTATTCGTCTTGTACTCCAAAACTCCAATATGGCTAAAAATTATCAATCGTAATAATTAACTAAATAATTATTTATAAAAACAAAATTCACCATTTAAATCAAATAAATAAATAAAATATTTCAAAATTTTGGGAAGGGGAGCTACAAATCTACCTACCTTAAAAATAATTTCCTCCTCGAAATTCTAACTCATACCATGCCTAAAATTAAAATATAAAAGTCAAGGAATAAATCCACTATTACCACAATCCTAATAAATTTTTAATTCCTCAAAAGTAGTTTGTATTCTTCTTCTAGCCAATTAGCCTCCAGGACTTCTACCCACCTTTGGTCACACTACTCCTCACACTAACATCTTAAAATCTTCTAACTGGTGCTAACAATCCTACTAACAGATATCTAGGCATATGGTATCTATAATCCTCTCGTATCTATCAAATAACTCAAAATCGAACAATCAACAAATTTATACGAATAGCTAAGAAATATTGGCAAATTGTAATAAGCATGACCATTCGTCTTCTGAAATAGGCAGGACAGGAAGACAAGGGAGAATAATCAAGAGCAACTATGAAGTTTAAAGAGCGGTAGACCGTCTCCAATGATGTAGACAGTAAGAAAGTTTATAAGCCCAAAGTGCGCCTTCAGTGACTTGTGTGTTTAAGTAGCACAAGAGGCCTCAATTGGGTGGTATACTAGTGGCGTGTACATAGTGGACTTCGAGTAGACCACAACCATATATTTGGTCGAAGGAAAATGAGTCGAAGTTGTAGCTCTAGTGGAAGTCGGAAGGTATACCGGCACTATGGTAAGGTTTATAGCTAGTCCTGTTTACCTGAAAGTCGTACCATAAAAATAGAGTACAAGGGGACGTGTTTGAGTGGGACGTGATATACCTAGATAAAGGTGGACTCGTCTAGAGTTTGCATGTGAAACTTGTTGGAAGGTAACAGCTGGTCCCGTGCTCCGAATATTAATGACACGGTCGGGGACACAAAATGATCTAAATAAAAAGTGGGAGTCCAAGGGCACTAATCGTCATCCTAATGGAAGTTATTCTAATCACTCGGTAATCCTGGTATATCCTAAAAATTTTAGAAGGCTTACAGTCTACCCACCTTAAAAGCTAGGGTATGGTTTTAGGAATAATGGAGTTAGAAGAATTTCAGGGTTCGGATATCGTACCTCGATTCTGTTAATAGAGAATAAGGCACGACGTAACGGGATATAGTAGAGGTAAGTCAAAGCAAGGGTCGTTCCTCAATAAATGGAAAACGAGTGTGTGTACAATGACACGTGGTCGATAAAATAGAATGACCTACTCGTCCACAGTATACATGAGTTGTCGACGGGGTAACCAACTCTAAGTCACCTCATATGAAAAGATTTCTAACAACTGAGTCGTGAATTTCTATTGCGGTCAAACCTGCCAGACTATTGTCACAAGGGTTCTAGTTGAAGCAGGCTTCAAACAAATGATTAGAGGTTCACAACATTTGGTCTCTGGAGAATAGGTAGTCTCCTAGACTGGCATTTGGTCAAGGGGAAAGATCCTAATCATTCTCGAACTTTAATGACTGGAAGATCAAGATCGTAGGTTTAGTGTCGCAGAGAGGACGAGTAACTCGAGGCAAGGTTCTAGTCACAGGACTGGTCGATGGTAGCTACACTTGCGTATACAACCATCATGGTCATGGGAATACTAGGTATCTATCTATCAATTACGAGATTTCATCTTTCAAATCAGTGGAAGACAAAAATAATAAACAGTCAGAGAGAGATGTCATTGAACACAATTACGTGATTCAAAGGCGAATGTATAATTCAAGAAAAATTGTCAAAGCAGTCGCGGATGAGATCCTAGATACCTCTATATCTCCATCCACGTAGGGTAAATAAATGAAAAGCGAACCAAATGCATCATGGTTGATCAGACCGTAATACAATGATTCTGATTAGACAATATGTTAGCGGGCGTCCCCAATAAACATATGTCTCGAATCAAGCTCGATAAAAGAGTGAGCTTGCAAAACTAGACTGCAATAGCAACGTTGGTCAAGATAGTCAAAATACAATTATACAAAATTTTTGAAAGGAGGCACAGGTAGTTCGAGTTTTGAGAGAATCAAAACCTTACATGGTATTCTTGCTCACACAGTCATCCTAATCTTGTGATCACGTCTAAAATCATTTTACCGATAATTATGCCTCGCCCATATAATCTGGCTGTGGCAAACTCTTGGTTCCGTGATTCAGAGGCGATAAGCTATTAGGTACTCTACCTTATATTGACACAAGGGTGTCTAAGATCTAAAGAGGTCAACGAGAACATAGTTTTAGCAAGGTTCCATGGACTATGGTTCCTCGGGATGGTTTTAATTCTGTAGGTTGTGCTTCGCCAGTGCGCTGCTGGCTGCAGTGAACCCACAGCTCCACTCTCAGCTAATTGATGACAGTGCGCTGCTGTCTAAACTTTATGGGTTAGCTAATATTTCTCTAACTATAACCGTAAAAATTTATGAGCCTCTAGAGATTCAAACATGATGACTAAAATTAAACGTAGGTAATTGTCCTATCAGTCACAACACTTAAAAATAAAAGAGTAAATATGGAGGAAATAACTAAAGACAAAAGAGATACAAATATTTCAGTATTTATTTCATAAGCATTTCTATGGTTGAGGGAAAATCTCAAATCAATCTACCTCGAGATTTGCAGGCGAATTGCAGAATCAGAAATTATAGACTAAATCCTTACAGCAAAAGAGAATTTAAATAGGAAATTCTAATTTACGATATAAGGTTTATATCTAATAAAGCAAAAGAAAATTTAAATAGTTTATCAAGATCAAAGCCTTAATTATAGGTAAGTCTAACTTACCAAGCAAATAGCATATCCATATTGGATCACAATAAAATATTCAGAAGTAATAGTGTGTCTACAAAGATCTGGCAAGCAATCTAAATTTAACAACTTGGTATCCAAATTGTATGGCCTAACAGACAATCTTGACTACCCCACGGTTATTTTGAACAAGGGACTCCTAGTCCTAGTCATTCTCTTAAATCATTTTAATCCTAGTTGTGAATGAGCATTTCCTGGTCGTAGGCTCGCAACAGTACGACTAACGTACCATCACGAGTTTGCAATATTTTGCAAAAACTGACCTGTATGGGCTACCACAAAAACTTGTCACGACCCGCACCCGCTTTTCGGATACGAGACGTGTCCAAGCCAGCCTACGCCGCAGAGTCGGCGGTAGAACGCTGTCAAGCCCACAAGAAATAAATGCTCAAAATCGCAAAATATAATATTTGCTGTTCATTCATAATTCTAAATTTATTACAACATTTACATGATTTATAATTAAAGAAAATACAAGATTTATAATTGATGAAATTGATACAATTGCTTTCTATTTCTAGGTTGTCTTCAGCATACCCAAGTCTTCCCCAGTGCTAAGAATGATAGCGGCTAAACCTGAAAAATGTTAGTTTCCAGTCAGGAATGGAACAAGTACACAAACCGACAGCAGTACAAAACACAATAGAATTAACAAGACATGTAAATAGCATATGGAATATGAAAGCTGGTAAGAAAACTGATGACATAGCACGGTAGAGAAGTAAACAAGGAAAAACTAATAAAAGACATCTATCTAGGTGGTGTGAAATATCCGTTTCGACATGTGAACGGCTAGGGGGTAAATCCGGCATCTACACGTGTCGTGCGCAGATGCTATTATTCAAGAATAGACTCATGGGATAGTTCTGGGTTGTCCACATGTCTACTAAGATATTTTCCCTTCCGACTACTCCGTGTGACGAGCGTGTCAACAAGCAGCAAGATATATGTATGAACATGAAATGTATCAACTACTATGAATCGAAAAGCAATCAGAAAGTGCACTTGCCTGAGGTCCTTAGCTGGAGAAACCAATACTATACCATACCACTCGATGAGCCACAATCAATCAACACATGTAGAAGTCTTCGGATGCTGAAAAAACAGTACCAACGTTCTCAGAATAGTCAAATTAGCTAGGATTGCTTGTCCTTAAGTCCAATTCTGGACACAGGGGCAAAACAGTAATTTTGGGCAAAACGATGTCCGTCGTTGGACCCGCTTTTTACCGAAAAATGTGCCAGAGTCAATGGTCTCTAAAGTCGTCAAACTATATGCCTACGGATTCAGTTTTTCGATATGAACCCAACCGTATGTCCAAAGTTGGATTCCGGCGGGCCGTGCACAAAATCACCCGTTGAGTCGGACCGAGGGGCCCGCAAAACGACGTCCGATTCGACTGTCTCAGAACTGGACCAAACTTGGCATACAGGACCAAAAAAATGATACGGTTCTATTGGCGCAAGTTTTGTCTCGATCTGACGAGCATGCACAAAGTAATTGGAGAATTTGCAAAGTGCACGATACGGTGAATTTCGACGGATACGCATCAAATTCGTCGTGCACACGCGAACAATTTGAATTCCGTCAAATCCCACACGACCACGAACTCGATACGCAACTTTTGGTGCTTTTGGTTCGCGACCACGTCGCCCGGATTGGCAGGACGCACGTCATGTAGAACAATTTTCTAGTTTTTTAAAACAGGTTTTTGGGAAACTTCGGGATTTGATTTCTCGATGCTGAGTCGACGAAATCCGATTCTACAAAAAGGGAATCGAAGCCCTATAGGTTGTCTTTAAGTGTCTTTAATTAGTTTTCTTAAACTGCCGTTGGTTTGACGATGATTCGCCTCCCAACAAGGGTGTTTGGAACGACCTACGTCCTGTTTTCGAAACTGGTTTTTCGTCGATTCCAACTCAATTTAACGGCCAATCTAAACCATCTAAATTCGTTCTAATAGAAAGGAAATAATCTCGTATATATTAGGGACATACCTGCAAAATCGGTTCGTGAAACCGACGAGTGTGGAGGGAGAAATTCCATCACGAACTCGCCTTCCTCGCAGCAACTGCTGTTGTTGCCGTGTTACAGTTTCGTGCGCGCGCGCGCACCCGTGCGGCCGTGGACGCGTGCACGGCTGCGCCCAGGCTGGACGCACGGCGGCGCCAGGGTCCGAGGGGTGGCAGAAATCTTTGGGTTAGGGTTTTCGTCGAATTCTTCTCTTCCTCGCTGCTCTCTCTGCATATATACAATTATATATGTATAGCGCTGTTGTGCTATTCATAACCCGAGCCTGGCTGGAACTCTCGGGTTCACGGGCCTGAGGGCTTTGGGTTTGGGATTACACAGTTGGAACGGAGAGTTACTGCTTCTCTTTTCTTCCTCTTTTCTTTTTCTAATTTCTAATTTCTATTTCTTTTCTATTTCATTCTATCTATATTTATAAATACATGAATACACATAAATACTCATATTTATACATATACGAATATATATATATATATATATATATATATTTTATATATATATATATATATATATATATATATATATATATATATATATATATATATATATATATATATATATATATATATATATATATATATATATACACATGCATGTATATAAATTCCATTAAAAAAAAAAATGTATATAAATTCCATTATATATATACTTACCACTATGTACCTATATATTTACATATATATATTTATATATTCACACACAAAATAATATTAACAACAATATAGCAAGAATAATATTATAATAATAATATAATAAGAATAACATAATGAGAATATTATCTATTTCCTAATTTTCTATTTTAGATAGTAACTCGACATTCATATATATACACCTACACATATACATATATATTATTTATCTACACGTACATGTATATTATATTATATATATATATATATTTACAATACCTTCACCGATACGTATATATTATTATGTATACGTACACATACACAATACGCAATATTAAATATATTATATTTATGCATAAATTATAAATCACATGATGACAATTTAATATAACAATTAAATATAACCATTAATCATAATCAATAAAATAATAATAAATAACAACCCCAATAAAATAATAATAATAGTAATAATAATAATAACCAAATTTAATAAACCAAAGATGATGTATATACCATTTTGCACCCTCTAATAATCCCAAAAAATGTATAAGGCCTATTTTATACAATTATTATTGATTACCAACTAATAACAATATTTATAATATTTAAATAAGAATATTTAAGAATACTCATTAGATCACCAAAATGGAATACGACACACAATCATACCAAAATGCATCAACATGAATGTCACTGGACGTACCGCATGACTACATGGGCTTGGGCTCAGTTCGGGTCCAGTTTGACTAGTTTGGTGCGACCGGGTTACCTAGACGTCAAATAATATAAAATGAATAATTAAACTATTTATAATGGTCATGTCCCAACTTGGCCTGGTTTTCTTAGTTAGGACGTCACTATGGCTTGACCATCCCCTACCATGGCTAAACACTAGTCAAAGCATGCCACTGCACTATCCGTGCCATAATTCCTATTCGTCTTGTACTCCAAAACTCCAATATGGCTAAAAATTATCTATCGTAATAATTAACTAAATAATTATCTATAAAAACAAAATTCACCATTTAAATTAAATAAATAAATAAAATATTTCAAAATTCCAGGAAGGGGAGCTACAAACCCTGCTGCCATTACCACCACTTCTGGCACAGCACACCGCTGCCACCGCACAGCAGCCACATTGCCCTACCACCCTATCCCCGATGCACCCGCTTCCCCGGCCTCGGCCCTGCCCCTGGCCACGACAACACCGCCACCACCCAAAAACCTAAGGCACCACCGCCAAAACTGGCCACCCCCGCCGTGGCCGGCATCTCCAAACCCAAAATCCTAAATTAAAACAAAACCACCACCACCATTTACTCACCTCGCCCTCCGCCGCGTAGCCTTCGCTCAAGCAAATTTCGGCCATCCCGACCCGATCTCGCCTCTAGTGCGCTACCTTGGCCTCCTCCTCCGCCGGCGATTGCTCGGTGTGGAACCATTTCCCGTTCCGCCGCGACCGCCCTTCTCGGATCTACCATGCACCTCGCCGTGCCGACCTCCGCGCCAAGCCGACGTCGTCCGACCACCGCGGGTCCCTAGATCCGGCGACCTTCGCTGTCTACGGAGCTCGTCACGCCACCAGGAGACCGACCGACGACTCCCCAAACCCTCCGCCACTCGACGCAGCTGTACAGTGCCTCCGCAGCCGCTCCCAGCCTCTATCTCTCCTTCTCTCCCTTCCTCGCTCTCCCTCTCCCCCTCTCAAAATTTTGGTACTCTCTCTCTTCTCTACTATGACTGTATGGTATTGTTTTGTTTATTTATTTATTTATTTAATTATTTAATTATTTTGTTAGTTTTCTTTTTCTAAATATTTCTATTAAATTTTAAACAGTTTAGCCTATTAGTATTATACTGTTAAAAAAATATAGTAGCACTATTCTCTCTATTTAATTGACTTTAGCATTATTGCTATTTTTGGTATTATTTATTTGTATTTTCAACTGTACTTATAAAATATAGTAATTGGTTTGGGGCCATTTATAATTTCAAAAGTTGGGTCAGAAACCTAAATATGTTATTACATTATTTATATCTATTTGACAAAAGTAGGTACCCCAAATATGGTTCTATAATATTTATCTAAAATATTTTAACAAATATCTTCCTATCAAAAATCATATTTTTTTACAAACCTAGCGTTTTACCTAAAGTTAGTTTTGAAACGATTTTTCTAGGATATTTACCTACAAATATCCTAACTAAATAAAAACATAGTTTTGCCTAGAAAACCTATTTTTACAAATATAGAGTTTGCCTAAAAACCAATTTTTTTATATTTTTCAAATAATTATCTAAAAACTAATTTAATTTTAGTGTTTAGTTTCTAAAAATGTGTATATATTAATTATCCAATTTCTTTTGATTATCCTTCTGTCCGTGACAACAAATCCCGTTATTCTTATTCCTTCGCCAATTTCGTACCACCTTATGTTGACCATAACTAATTTGACCCTTCTGGACCCAATGGAACTGTCCGTGCCACCACTAGAGGTCACCTTGTGTAGTTGTTACCCAAAGTCGCAGTTTATGCCACATTGATCATTGCAGCACACCAAGCGTACTACTAGGAAAGACACCTTGCTATTTGCTATTTATTTATTTTAGCTCATATTTCATGCATTATTTATTATTTTCTTTATGCAAAATAAACTGTGATACATGGCATAACTTGTTAGAACTTACTGTTCAGTTATATTTCCTGCTATGTATTATTTTTTTTACACGTTAAACCTAGATTTAAGGGACCACCTTGTGTGTTGCATTCATTGGCCTTGACACATTGTACCATAAAGTTGTGTGTCGTATGTAGAATACGGACGTGCATGATTGGCCGGCCACCAGTATGTATAAGCCGTGCGATAGGATTAATCGCTAATAGAATTGCATGCTAGTTTGACTTAGCGGTTATAAAGGTTTTTGTTGTGGATACAACATAGTAGGCATTGGACGGGGAGGACAATTCTTTAGCGTATGGGCTACTATGCACTTTTTCTTATGACCCGGATGCTCCGCTGGAGATACGGGGTTGATGACCCATTGATTACTGACGGCCACTGGCGTTCTGCGGAACGTTATGCTCTTATTGATTAGGCCTCTGGTGTCCCAAGGGGGGACCATACCGATCCTATTTTAGCCAGGGCTCATGCGTATGAAGGATTGTTCTTAACTACATTTCACTTAGAACGGTTAGGCACCCTTATCCGTTAGGTATGAGTACTCTTGGTTTGGGTACTTGTATCTGACCGTGGCTTGGAACAATAACTTGTCGCAGATTAGTATTTTCCATAAATAAATTCACTTTATTTATTTTGATTCTGGGAAAATACAACTGTAGGAATCCGATCTAGAAGACGATCGCTTTATCCCTTGGACGATGCGAAGAAGAAAAGCTCTCAAGAATTTGACAGCAATTTAGATATTCTGTATATCTCCACAATGAATGAGAAAAGAACTCTATTTATAGAGTCAAAAATAACTAAAAAGATAACTGTCTTCATAACCTATGCATAGTTGATAATCACGCAGGACTCAATCGTACGCAAGGTTGATGAGCAGTTACTAGACGTGGCCCATAACTGTTGGACACATGGCAATCATGCATGAGTCGTGTGCAAGTTACTGGGGCACGCATACGAGAGATCCGTGGCATGTCTGCCACATACTCCAATTTGATAATTTGAGATGATAATCTGCTAACTATTTGAGGATGAAATCCCTGATGAGATAAAAAATCTACGCTGACTTACAGCAGAAATACTTAGGCTCAAAATATACGCAAACTTGAGGCAGAGGGCTCAGAATACACGCAAACTTGAGGCAGAAGGCTCAGAATACACGCAAACTTGAGGCAGGAACACTGAAGTTCAAAATGCACGCAGACTTGAGTCAGAAGGCCAGCTGTCTTGATTTGACGTGCCTCGACTGACACAAAATCTCTGACATTGATTGCTTTGTCAGTCACATTAAATGATGATAAGCCCTTTTTGGTACGCCAACTTGACGAAGACCGAATCTTGTTGAAGAAGATTTCGAAAATTACGTAATAGTCGGCTGAGATCTCTTGAATTCCGTACATACGTGGCATACGAGGAGACGTTTATTGACTGTCGTGCTATCAGTCATAATTACAATTTGACAAATGATGAGCTGTCTTTGAGTACCATTTTGAACTCTGCGTACTTTTGAGGAAATGATTTGATAGAACTCAGCGTGTCCTTTAGACATTTTCTTGATAGGCTGTATTAACTCAGCGTGACTATATTTTTGAGGCCTACAAAACCCCCTTCAAAGTTTTTGAAAAATGATAAATTGTTTCGAAATACTTTGAAATCGAAACGAAAAAAATGAATTTAGTCACGCTCAAATGATACAGAGAGAGATTTTTTCCGAAATGATTGGGCTGTTGGGATTCTGTGCGGTTTAGGATCCCGTGAAAAACCCTATATCGAGGCAAATGATTAAGGATTTTGCCGTTTGGACTTCTTTGTGAGCCTATAAAAAGGCCATACACCACCATTAGTTCTTTTACTCATTTTTAGAGAAAGAATTCCACAGAACTCCTCATAGTCTTCCCCATCTTCTCCTTCTTCTTTCTTAACTATGGCTCCCAAGATCGATGCTCAAGCTAAGGGCAAGGCCCCTGCAACGTCCTCGCGTGCCACTTCTGATCGACTTCCTCGTCGTGAAGCCACTCATCCCCCCATGCAACGTAAGCATGCTGATGATGGGGGATATGAATTCAAGAAGATGAACTCCACGTAGAAATCTCGTTAGGATTTTAATAAAAATGATGCTGAACTTTCGAAATATATCCTCCCTTCTTAGGGCAAAGGATATTTAATAAAGTATGCCCCCTTTTTAGGGTCGGCTATACTTCACATCTTCGTGTTTACGAAGCTCTGTGTTTTACGCAAATGAGCATGTCTCTCATAACTCTGCGTGATTTTTCATATGTTGGCAGAGATGTCGATGTTGAATTATTCACACAGACTTCTGAGAGTCATCCTCTGGATAGATTAGTTTTGATCTGTCAGCATATTTTTTGTCATTTTTACTTCAGTGTGATTCTGGCAATGATGCGTGACTTTCATTCTAATCTGTCTAGACTTTGCGTGAATTAATCACATGCATGATTATCTGATCTTTGCGTAATTCTGGCAGCGTATCTGTCTGATTTATGCGTGCCTGATGAAATTTTCTTTGAACACTGCTAAGCACGCATAATTCATAGACATAGATTTTTCTGAAGTCTGCGTGACAAAACATATCTGATCTTTTCTTTCCTTTTCTGTAGTGGGCATCCGAAGTGAAGAAGCTGAATATGAAGGATATATGAGCTTTTCATTCAAACATACTTGTCTTATGTAAAGTTTCCTCAATTTGACACTCCTGAAACCAGATTGGTTTTATTGAAGAATCAAGACCACACAACTCTGCTCTGTCTGATAAATGGTGAACCACTCCAGAGTTCTGATTTGGTATTTCATAAGAAACCAGCCTTTCTGTTTGGGGACGCCATAGCACACAAATCACAACCCAAAGGAATCAGGAAGAAAGTTTGTTTCTATTTTGAAGGTGATACGAGGAAAGCCATGTACTGGCCGAAAGTGTCTAGGGGTTTATCCATAATGCGATTCATGCATGCTAGTTACCCGAGAGAAATGTCACGGAATCTAGCAGAAAATCAACCAGCGAAGGCGAGCCGAATTATCTATAAGAAAGACGAATTTTATAGTGCTCCAGAGAATCATATATCTTTATTTCGTGGTTTAAAGTCGGGATGTGTGCCACCAGAAGATTCGACTCTATTGATCCCATTCAGAACACCTATCTTCATAAATGAATTCATGGCGAATGATAAAGCATTTTATCCCACTGACTCAACACCGAGGATGATAGGCTTGATGAATCAGGAGAACATGAGGTGGAAGACTCTAGTCCACTGGGTTCTGGATAAATATGAGAATGATTTGAAGCAGATAAATCTTTATGACGCAATCGTCAATTCTTCTTACGGCTTCAAACCCAATCCATTTTTATTCCTGGCCTTGGTTGAGAGATATAATCACCGGACAGGGACCTTTATGACTCCCAAAGGGGAGATGGGTTTTGCTCTTTACGAGATGGAATACATCTCTCATCTACCCACAGGCACATTGCCATATGAAGAATATGTACCTACAACAGAGGAGCTGAATTTTCTGTCGCAGAAGAACTCGGAAATGGTGCATCTATTCGAAGAAATGATGTGCCATTTTGGCACATGTACTCTCTATTATAAAAATAATAAGGATGAAGGCGGCTGCCATATCCAGAAGTGGATGTCTTATCGGTTCATGAATCGTGACAAAGACGATAAGAAGATAAATGAAAAGAGGAAGTATCAGATCAATTCCTTCAAACCCCTTTCTGAAAGTGAGATTACCAATCTGCTGGAGAAGTATGATTGTAAAGATTTTACAATCAATGAAGATTGGTATGAATTTAAAGCTGGAACCACTTTCAAGTCATATGTTAGACAAAATGGAAAACCTTTATCAAAGAAAGGTCATTTAGCTGGATTCCTCTCTCTCTGGCTAAGAAGATTTATTGTTCCTGGCTCTTGCTCTTTGGATATGATACATAGAGGCGTCATTTTTACAGCAATGCGCCTCATGTACGGTTACAAGATAGATTTGTTATCAGTGATGACTTGCAGGCTGAATGCAGGTCTTCGAAACTTTGTAACCACCATGTTATCTGATCAAAGGCAGATGACCGATCCTTTCCCGAGAATAGAGATGCCATATACTTATTTGTATGGTTGGCTTCTTCTTCATCATGACGGTTTGATACCTCCGGGAGCGGAAGGGAGCAGCAGTCTCTTTTTAGAGAAATATGCTGGAGAAACTTTCTGGAAAGTTCATACACTTCCAGAATGCAGAAACATTTTGAACCGAGTGTCATATTGGTCAATTCAATGTGTTCCTCCACCATCAGGTTATGAGAGTATGCCTTTAAATATGATAGATGGAGAGAAAGGTCACAGGCTAAGTGATGTAGCTTTTCAGTGGTTGCAACGAATTCGACCATCTTATTTGGTATATCGTCATGAGGAAATGACGTATTTAGAACCATATTTGCCGAGTCGATTTGCTCGACAGTTCGGATATGATCAACTTCATGTTGGGAATGCCACTACTTGCCTCTCTGCTCGTGGAGGACTTATCGATGGTGCTCGGGAATGGAGATATTTCACAGCTAGAGATACAAAGGCTGAATTCTCTATGCCGAATCCTTTATCCAAGACGGGAACAAAAATGCTCTACACATATGCCCGTTTTTATGTTTCGTCGAGCACTTTTATGCCAAATTTCCATTTAAAGACTTTCGTTGCAGAGGACGACCCCGCTCCGTCAAAGAGATCGAAGAAGAAAATTATCACTTCACAGTTTACCCTGGACCCTGAGGATGAGACTACGGAGGTCGAGCCTTTATATGAAGTATCCACAGAGCAAATATTTCCTGATGAAGTTCTTCCTCCGATATTTGTGTCCATCTCCAAGAGAAAACGGAGTGATGAATCTGAGACGGTCTCTAAAAAGAGCACTAAATCTCAGACTTCTAAGAAGAAAGGGATTTCAATAACAGCCACTTCATCTCTAGGTGGTCTCCCAGTTTATGAAGATGATGCTGCTGATAAAGATGAAGAGACGGATGAAGATAATGCTCCTTTAATAAAAAGGAAATCGAGAACCAGACTCGTCAAGAGGACTGTCGGAAAACTGAAGGGTAATGAACTTCTGGAAACCATTATGAGCGGAGGTATATTGCCAGAAATCGAAGAAGCAGTTTCTACTGAAAGAACAGAATCTGATCACGCTAACATTCCGGTAACTTCCGCTGAACCAATTGAGGTAGAATCAACTCGATTTCAGGAAACGACTGTCCCGACGACTAGTGGAGTAGCTGCAGAACCCACATTCGATCTTGGGTTAGGTGCCACTCCAGAGATAAGGAGAGAGGATATTAACATCCCCTTTGAGCACGGGGAAAGAGGATGTCATTCAGGCATTGGATGATCAAATTGAAGATTCAGAAGAGGGATCAGCAGCCAGGACAGAAGTCAGGGAACAACCAGACGCTCTATCTTTTCAACCTGTAGAGAAAACTAATCCAGTTGAAGAAACTCAGGTTGAAGAGAACATTCTTTCGGCCAGAGGCAATGAAAATGTGTAAACGTCTGAGCTATTAACTGCTGATGAATTACTGAAGAATGTTTGTAAAGACATCATTCTTCAAACTAGTATTCCAAAAGAGATTGAATCTACCCAAGCTGCGATGGGAGAAGAAACTGTTGTTGAAACTCAGCCTCTAGACATTCATGCAGTCAATGCTGAATCCATGGAGATTGAAGCTCAAGAACCTGAGCTTACTAATACTATTGCTGCTGTTGCTGAGATTCATCCCTTTCAAGATTCTGGATCAGAGACTCATCACGAAGCTGAGGATCAAGGAGAATCTGAAGAAAGAAATGAATCTGACAAAAGGAGTTCTGAAGAAGAACATTTTGAGGAAGAAGAAGAAGTTGAAGAGGAAGAGGATTGGCACCCTGATACTTCCACTCATTATGATGAAGACAAGATCAGAGGGAATAGAATGGAGCTTAATCCTGAACCTGTTCGATCTCCTGACAATGCTCCAGTACCCAGTAATTCTGAAGCTGGAAGTAGTCATATAAAGCAGGTGTCAGATACTGTTATGGATCGACTGCGAGAAGATGCGAGACTTCCCAAGCACATAGAATATGAACCTCAACCAGGTAGAGTTTTGTTTCAATTTTGTTGTTTACTGTTTCTTTTTTATATGCTGATTATTTTTCCTTTGACTAGTAGGAACTGCTGCAGCGATGAGTTCGACTCATGCTCCGCCTGTTCAGACTGATGTTGATAAAGGAAATTCGCATCTACCGACTTCTCTGAAAGCACATACTTCTATTCCCAGAACAGAGAATATCCAGGCTTCTTCCTCAATAATGACAGTAACTTCCAGTTTTGAAACGGGATTGGCAAGGACCCTGGCAATGTATTCAGATATTATCTATTCATATCTGGATACGTTCTCCAGGCGATTCATGAAAGATGAAACTATGCCTTTCTTCGAACTCCGAACGGTGGTTAATTTCCCGCTTCTGGCACTGCGACATGCTGGCTGTGAGACTCAATGTATCTTCTTTGAACATCTCCTAGATGAATTGGAGACAAATATCCAAAAATACTGGGAGATCAAGAAGGAAAATATTAAATCTTTGACTGTGGCTGAGATCGCTCAGTTGGAACATGAAGCCCAAGCTCAGCAAGCTGCTTTAGAAAAATTTCTTACTTCTTCATCTGAGAAGTTAATAGAAAAGAATGAAGAAATATTAACAACTCGTCAGAGAGTAGAACATCTGGAGAAAGATGAAACATCTAAAGTTGAAGAACTTCAGAAGTTGAAAGAGGAATTGGCTCGTCTTCAGGAGCGTATTGCATCCATGGAAAGGAGCAATCTGAGATTATCACTGCTCGTACAACCGAAGCTGCACGCTATCAAACTCTTCAACAAGAGCGAGAACAGATGCAGGCCGAGCAGATAGAAGAAGCTAACCGTCGCCATTTTGCTATTGTTGCTTTTGATCAACAAGTAGTCGCAGTTGAGGCAGCAGAATGAGTCTGTAAAACTCATGAGGAGAAGATGAACAATGTACTTGATCGTATTCAGGAGTTAATAACTCCTATTACTCAATAAATTTTTCAAGCTTCTCATATTTTGAATTTTTTTTAGCATTCACTTGTAATCAGCATTTCGATCTTGAATGAGAACTTTGATATGATTTTTGACTTTGTTGTTTTGATAATGATGTATCTATAGAAAATATGTTCAGAGATAAATAATACATGACATATTTCAATATAATAGAAAATACAAATGAACTTTGTAATTCTATCAGATGATATTAACCAAAGATAATTTTAGTTTAATACTGATTAGAAAAAATAGAATTCAGATATAAAAATATCTTTGAATTCAATTTTCCATGATCTTTGGACTCGGAAATCAAAAGACTAGATATCATTTTCGTAAAATAGAAAATATGATACTGAGATAGAAAATTCAGAGGTAATATGGACGTGATTTTCTAGATATCAAATTCACTAAGAAAATGATACAAATTAGAATATCTATTTCCACTGGGGATAAAACATATCGAAATAATTCCTGTAGATAACAATGACCTTGGTTTATATATATATATATATATATATATATATATATATATATATATATATATATATATATATATTTAGCTGGAGAATGATAGGAGAATAATCTTGACAGATAAAAATATTACGCATAATATTTCTTCAAGAATTTGCCATTAATGGGCATCATAGTAACTTTACCATCCATAGTGGTAAGCTGATATGCCCCATTAGAAAATACTTTATTTACAATGAATGGACCTTCCCATTTTGCATCGAACTTGCCTTTAATCATATATGTCATAGTCATCGACGTCTGACTGCAAGAACAATTCTCCTTGCAATACTCGAACTCTGACTTTCTTGTTAAAGCTCTTGAGATTCTAGCTTGATAGAATTCGATATCTGTTGAGCATATAAACCGCTTTCATCTAGAGCTTCTAATTCCTGAAGTCGAAGACGATCATTATTCTCAGTGGTAAGTTCATATCGATTGCTATCCTTAAAGAAGAAATTTGAATCTCTAATGGGAGACAGCTTCGCATCCATACACCAGAAGAAAGGTGTACATCTGATGGCAATTACGAACTGTAGTGCGGTAAGCCCACAAACATTCACCGAGTTTCTCACTCCAATTACGTTGTTGGCAGAAACAACTTCTTTAAGAGTTTGATTATGGTTTGTTGAAAGCTTCTGCTAATCCGTTGCTGCTGGATATATGCGGTAGAAGCCAAATTGTTAATCCGATGATCGTCACAGAACGATAAC
>JANAVB010019796.1:282500-374545 GCA_029216955.1 Iris pallida | reverse complement strand
ATGAACATGTACTTGATCGTATTCAGAGTTAATAACTCCTATTACTCAATAAATTTTTCAAGCTTCTCATATTTTGAATTTTTTTAGCATTCACTTGTACTCACATTTCGATCTTGAATGCGACTTTGATATGATTTTTGACTTTGTTGTTTTGATAATGATGTATCTATAGAAAATATGTCAGAGATAATAATGACATATTTCAATAATAAAATACAAATGAACTTTGTATTCTATCAGCTGATATTAAACCAAAGATAATTTTAGTTTAATACTGATTAGAAAAAATAGAATTCAGATATAAAAATATCTTTGAATTCAATTTTCCATGATCTTTGGACTCGGAAATCAAAAGACTAGATATCATTTTCGTAAAATAGAAAATATGATACTGAGATAGAAAATTCAGAGGTAATATGGACGTGATTTTCTAGATATCAAATTCACTAAGAAAATGATACAAATTAGAATATCTATTTCCACTGGGGATAAAACATATCGAAATAATTCCTGTAGATAACAATGACCTTGGTTTATATATATATATATATATATATATATATATATATATATATATATATATATATATATATATTTAGCTGGAGAATGATAGGAGAATAATCTTGACAGATAAAAATATTACGCATAATATTTCTTCAAGAATTTGCCATTAATGGGCATCATAGTAACTTTACCATCCATAGTGGTAAGCTGATATGCCCCATTAGAAAATACTTTATTTACAATGAATGGACCTTCCCATTTTGCATCGAACTTGCCTTTAATCATATATGTCATAGTCATCGGACGTCTGACTGCAAGAACAAGTTCTCCTTTGCAATATGCTCGAACTCTGACTTTCTTGTTAAAAGCTCTTGAGATTCTAGCTTGATAGAATTCGATATTCTGTTGAGCATATAACCGCTTTTCATCTAGAGCTTCTAATTCCTGAAGTCGAAGACGATCATTATTCTCAGTGGTAAGTTCATTAGCGATTGCTATCCTTAAAGAAGAAATTTGAATCTCTAATGGGAGAACAGCTTCGCATCCATACACCAGAGAGAAAGGTGTACATCTGATGGCATTACGAACTGTAGTGCGGTAAGCCCACAAACATTCACCGAGTTTCTCACTCCAATTACGTTTGTTGGCAGAAACAAACTTCTTTAAGAGTTTGATGATGGTTTTGTTGAAAGCTTCTGCTAATCCGTTTGCTGCTGGATTATATGCGGTAGAAGCCAAATTGTTAATCCGATGATCGTCACAGAATCGAGTAAACTTCTGGCTGACGAACTGTGGTCCATTATCATGAATAATGCGTCGGGGAACACCAAATCTGTAGATGACATGATGCTTGATAAAGTTGATGACGTTGGAAGTTTTGACTTCAGATAAAGGAATAGCTTCAGCCCATTTGGAGAAATAATCGGTTATTGCGAGAATAAACCGATGACCTTTTGATGACGGCGGATTGATTGGGCCGATAATTTCTATGCCCCAAGCTTCGAAGGGCCATGATGCTGCTGTCGGGTGTAGAAATTCTGAAGGTTGATGGATAAAATCCGCATGGATTTGACAAGCTTTACACTTACGGGCATATTGAATAGCATCATTTACCATAGTAGGCCAATAATAACCCATGCATCGAATATGGTCTTGAAGTTTAGGTCCAGGTTGATGTGCTCCACAAATTCCATCATGTGCTTCGCAGATAATTTGTTGGGCCTCATCACCGACAATACATCGAAAAAGTAGACCATCATAAGCTCGACGATATAAGATTTTTGTAGTATGATTGTAATAAAATATGAGTGATCGTCGTCTGATAGATGCTGCCCCACTCGGATTATCTAGAAGGATATCATACAATACGAAATCTAAGAAAGGAAGTCTCCAATCTTTATCCGTATTCTGCATTTCAGCTGAATTACTGAAGATGAATTTCATACTAAAATCAGATGAAGATGAAGATAATTTACGATTTAATCTGTCAAACTCTAAATCAATACCAAATCCTCTTGTTGTATTGACATCATGAGATGTTGATTCTTCAATGTCAACTGGAAGTCCTAGAGTTAGATTGTTCTCAAGATGAAATAATTCTCGATTGTAAACAACAATCATTTGTTGACGTCTAACCGGAATAGCTAACACTGCCACAAGATTAGCAAGAGCATCAGCTTCTGTGTTACATTCTCATCTAACATGCTCGATATAGAATCCTTCAAATAAAGAAGCCATAGATATGGCCAATCTATGGTAAGGAACCAGATCTTGATGATGAACTTCATAAGTACATCTTATCTGATTGACGATGAGTTTAGAATCTCCATAAGCTTCTAAATGTTGAATATTCAGATGTTTAGCGAGTTGAAGACCAATAAGCAATGTATTGTACTCAGCTACGTTGTTCAAACATGGTTGATCGAGAGAATAAGCTCTTTGGATAGCAAGACCTTCTGGCGATACAAGAATGATTCCAACCCCAACGATAATGTCACCATTAGGACCTATTCTTGAAGCTCCGTCAAAGAATAGACGCCAAGTAGGATCTTCTTCAGCAATTTGGTTTGAATCTTGGACTTCATCTGGGATTTTATCGTAGAGTTTTGAATTTTTTGGAATTGAATGAGCAGCCAGAAAATCAGCTAAAGCTTGTCCTTTGACCGATTTCTGAGGGATATAGTGCATATCATACTGAGCAAGTAAAATTCCCCAGTTAGCCAATCGAGAATTTAAAACACTTGGTTTCTTCATCATGACTCGTATAGGATTGATCCTGGAAATGACATGAATGGTTTGGCCAATGATATAATGTCGCGTCTTTTGGACAGCGAACATAAGGGCCAGACATTCTTTTTCGACCGGTGAATATCGAGGTTCAGCTCCGGTCATGGTACGACTGAGATAGTAAATGGCTTGTTCATGACCATTTTTATTCTTTTGAGCGAGCAGCGCACCCAATGAATGACTCGTTGCTCGGGTATATAGAAGGAACAGTATTCCTGAGATGGGAGGTACTAATACTGGAGGGTTCATCAGATATTGTTTTATGTCATCAAATGTTTTCTGACATTCGTTAGTCCAGACGAAAGAAACACCTTTTTTCAAAAGTTTATTGAATGGTCTGCAGCGTCCTGAAAGATTAGAGATGAATCTCCTGATATAAGCGATCCTTCCTTGAAATCCTCGTAGCTCATTTAAGGTGCGTGGAGGACGCATCTCTTGGATGGCTTTGATCTTCTCGGGATCTATGTGTATACCTTTCGAGGTAATGACGAAGCCGAGAAATTTGCCACTAGAGACGCCTAAGAAGGACTTAGTAGGGTTCATCCTTAATTGATGCCGACGCATTAGATCAAATATAGTTTTCAAATCTTGGATGTGATCCTCTTTTTGTCGACTTTTGACTGCAATATCATCAACGTAGCATTCGACTATTTTCTGCAAATGTTCACAGAATATAGTGCTCATAGCTCGTTGATAGGTTGCTCCTGCATTCTTGAGACCGAATGGCATCACTCTGTAACAGTATGTACCGATCGACGTTCTGAAGGAAGTGTGTTTCTCGTCATCTGAAAACATTTTAATTTGATTGTATCCAGAATACCCATCCATGAATGACATCTGTTCAAAACCACAGGTATTATCGATCATAACATCAGTAATTGGTAGAGGGAACTCGTCTTTAGGACATGCCGTATTGAGATCACGATAGTCTATGCATACTCTGATCTTGCCAGTCTTTTTAAGGATAGGAACTATATTAGCCACCAAATCAGGATGTTGTTCCTCTCTGATAAACCCAGAAGCCATGAGTTTATTAACTTCGGCTTCAATTGCATCCATAATATCTGGACGGAATCGTCGCTGTTGTTGCTTGACCGGTTTAGCATTTGGCATGATATTGAGTTTGTGAGTTACGATCTGTGGATCAAGTCCTGGCATATCTTCATAGCTCCAAGCGAAGACGTCAATATATTCGCGAATAAGTTTGATCATGTCTTGCTTATCAGTTTCTGAAAGACTTTCACTAATGAATATTGGTTTGGGGGATCCCTCTTCACCAACATCTATTTGAACGAGTTTATCTTCAGTTGGAGGTTCTCTTTGCTCGAATCTAAACTCCCATTGATTATCTAACCTTTGGGCCCATTGTTCTGATTCAGACGAGATTTCAAATTCATCTTCGTCATTTTCTTCAGGACCGTCAACGAAAACCATGTTGGAAGACAGAATGTTACGGTAGAAGTCACCGATACTTGTATCAGAATCCCAAGAGGAGGAACTAGAAGAATCAGATCTTTTATCTTCATCAGATTCGGGATCTTCATGGATGATATTGATGAAGGAAGTAGGAGCAATATAACCCAATCCACATTTTATCCTTCCATATTTTAGAGAAGGAATCCGAACAGGCATTCTTCTTCCTTTCCCATTACTGAGGCCAGTTCTGAAGTCATAGCCCATATTTTTGATAATATCTTTAGATTGCTGGCTGTAACGACGCAACTGTAATCTTCTAGAATCATCATTTCTATCATCATCTTCAAGGTTGATAGGGTTTTTTCGGTCCTTTGTAGAAGAATATTGGAATGTCTCCTGGTTTTCTGCTAGGTACTAGAAAGCATGAACCTCGTACTGATTCTAAGGATACTTCTGTATGAAGAGTCTGTACAACTCCTATGGTTATTGTTTTCAAGTCATCTAACAAATGCAAATAACTATGAACATGATTACAAACATCGATATACTGTAAAGACGGAGATATTTCATTAAATTCAAAAGTAGTAGTATTTACATTAGAAGAAGGTTGAACCTTAGAAATCTTAGCCAAATCAATGACTAAAGGGGGAGAAGAAGAACGAGAAGGAGTTTTGTTTCGATTAAGATCGATCATAAATGGCTCAGAAGAGGTGAGCTCCCTTGAAGCTTGGGATGGAAA
The DNA here is from genome assembly GCA_029216955.1 of Iris pallida. Lineage (NCBI taxonomy): Eukaryota > Viridiplantae > Streptophyta > Magnoliopsida > Asparagales > Iridaceae > Iris > Iris pallida. Next base: position 369,600 of record JANAVB010019796.1, on the reverse strand, counting down.
AGTAGTTCGCCCACCAACAGGGATTACCAGAGTGTGCTGTTTTATAGGTGAAGATGCAGGAAATGTAGTATGCCCACTGACAGGAATGATCAGTGTGTCTTGGGTAGATGATTGAGGTAATGGAGAGATACGTCCGCTCACTGGAATAATGAAGGGGCCTTCTCCAGAGGGTTTAGGAGACTGTTGCTGAGTAGTTTGACCTTTAACAGGAATTATCAAGGTCTCACTTTGCGGATCTTCTTTTTCCATAGCTTGTACTATTTTTGTATACTCCTCTTTGTACATCCGAGAATCACTGAAATAAGCTTCAATCCCACGGAAAAGATTTATATCAGCAACTTTCTTTTGTACCTTTCCATCGCTGTCAATGTATTTGAAGCATTGATGAAGAGTAGAAGGCACCACATTATTTTCATGAAAGAAGGGTCTTCCCAGGAGAAGATTATAAGATCCCACGATCTCGATCACATAAAAAGTGACTTTGGATCTGAAATCGCCTATTTGAAGTTTCAGATGAATCTTTTCCAACGGCTCGCTTCGGCTTTGATTGAATCCCAATATAGCAGTAACCGTCTTGGAAAGTTTGTGAAGAGGGATTTTTAATTCATCCAGCAGACTCTTTGGCATTATACTTAAAGCAGACCCTGGATCAATAAGAATACGATCTATCTTCATCGTATCAATATAACCGGTGTAGTAGAGAGGCCGATCATGTCGATTATCTTCCAATAACATGTCATCTTGTGTAAAGGTGATATTCGGGATGATCTCCAATACACTATTGCAATATAAGCAAGTAAAAGGTTCTTCATCTGGCTTCTTTAATTATGCAAGACATGAGTCAGCCTGGAGAAGTGCCTCACTTAATGTCTCCCGAGTCTCTTTAGAAAGACGTAGAAGTTCAAAGAGGGACATTCTAGCTGGAGTATTAGCGAGTTGAACTAAAATGTCAAAGTTATAAGGCTTCTGAAGTCCAAGGGGAGGGGACTTCCTGATTGGTTTATCGAAGCGAGCTTGTTGTTTGCCTTTCTCAAGTGCTGTGGGCTCGGAAGGAATAGGTACAACTGGTGTAGTTGAAGGAACAGGTGCAGTGGATGATTCTTCCTCACGAGGAACATCAGGAGTATTTTTGTCAGCTGGAGAGATATCAGGAGTATCTTCAGGACTCTTGGAATAATCCTTTAGATAATGTTTTCCTGTTCTAGTAGCACCAGCAAGTGCTTCTACTTTATCTTTTGGTTCTGTGTCGGAAGTAGATCCGAAAGAAGTCATATGACATGACTTAGTTTTTTCGGCCTTCTTAGATTTTAGGGAAGTAGTCTTTTGAAGGGGAGGAGATTCAAAATCTGCCACTAGATCGGGATGAATCCATATGATTTCTCCTGTTTCAATAGTAATCGGTACTAATCCTTCAGACTGTGGGGGGGGGGGAATATTCACGATTTCAAGAGTTGCCTTGGGAATAGAAACGATCCCGCTTTCGAGGAGTTGAGGAGGAAAATCTCCGAATTGCATAGAGACAACGTTGGAGGTGACGGTCTTTTCTTTCGGAGTGAGAGTGACAGCTCCAGATTTGATCATTTCCTGGATTTTTCCTTTCAGTACAAAACATGTACGAGCTGTGTGACCCAACATTCTTTGGTACGGACAGTATTTAGGATGATCTGTCTTACCAGCTTCATCGGGTTTCTTGATTTCAGGTAATTATATTTTATTACCTTTAAGTAGACATTCAAAGATACCAAGGACGTCATCGTCGTCAAAAGAGTATTCTTCTTTGGGGCAAGGTGCTCTTGGTTGTTGATTTATTGGAGCTGGGGTAGCTTGGGCAGATATTATCTCTTGATTTTTGCTCTGGAGATTGACTTCGAGAGTCTCTTTTCCTTTACGGTTGTTAGGTCGCGTACTATTGCTAGTATTTTAACCCGATTCATTAGGATTCATGTGTACTCCCAGACCTTTAAAAGTCTCGGTACTGACTTCGGCAGCTTTGGCACTGACGATAAAGGAAGGCCAATCTTGGAATTGAGTAGATCCTGTCCACATGCTGATGATTGGTAACAGATTCGATTTACATGTGTCAATGGTGACAGCATCAGGAGTTCCAAGAGGCATCTTCAGAGCTTCTCTTCGAAACCGTTCAATGAAGCTTTCAGTGCTTTCATTATTTTTCTGTTTGATTCTTATAAGAGCAGACATAGTCATGTCATTGAGCCCTTCATAGAACCGTTCAAGAAATATTTGTTTAAAGCCGACAAACGAGGTAATACACCCATCAGGGAGACTTCTATACCATTCATAAGCTGTTCCCTTGAGGCATCCGACAAACACCCGAGTAAGGAGGGCGTCGCTCGGTTGCAATTGATCAGTCATCACTTAAAAGTGATTGATGAACTGACTTGGGGAGGTGGTCCCATCAAAGAATGACATAGTAGGAGGCTTATATTTAGGAGGATATGATACTTGCTTCCATTCTATTGGATAAGGTTGCTTGATACCTAACCTTTGTAAACCATCTTTCTGTTTGAATGCCTCAAATTGGGTTCGGAGATTCCTCAATTCTTCAGTAACGACTCCGGAAGATTGTGGAGTTGTAGCTTGTAGAGAATAGTTAGGAGGAGGGACAACATTATAAGCGCTACCCCCAGCTCCCGAATGGCTAGGAATTGGTTGAGCTTGCCCAGGGATATAGGATTGTACTGCTGGAGGAACATGCACTGGACCTATACCAGTATCAATTGGTATGGCGTCAGGTACAGTCTGTTGATTTTGCAGCTGGGTTGTCATAAGTTCATACATTGACTTCATAGTATCAGCCATAGATTTCATCTGTTGTTCCAAAGAAGCAATTCTTTGGTCTTGGGGAGTCATCGAAGAAGAAGGTTCATTGTTTAATTCAGTATTCCCATCCACCATATAAGTTGTGACTATACGAGAGATTATTGATGATACTGTTTGTTCTGAATCATTGCTTTGTGTATCAAAATCAGTTGTAGGAGAACTACCCCCAGTAGGAAGAGGTGGGAAGTTGGATTCTCCAAGAAATTCAGAATAGTCTTCAGAAACTTAAGTTCTTTGATTAGAAGCCAGGACTCTTGATCTGGTGCCTCTATATACCCCATCTTGACTATCAGTTCTACCCCCAATATCCCGAGAGGTCATGTTGATAGAAGCGAAAAGAGGTTCATCTTCATCAGACATAGGTTCACACTGGATCCGATTAAAGACAGACTGTCATTTAGTTTGACATCTGCATTGAATTATGACCCTAGGTTGGAAGTCACAATCATGATCAGTATGGTCATGATCCATTGACAGAGAATTATTCCTCCTCTTTTGTTGAAGATGTTCTCGCAAATCCGTATGTGAAGATTGAGGTATATTTGAGAACAATCTTTGTTTATTAGGAATGTATTTCTTGTCCCTGGATTTTGCCGGCTCTTGATTGTACAAAGAGTGATTAATCTGAGCAACATAATTTTTGGCATATTCTGCATCCGGATCTCTTACTTTCATTCCCGATTGGTATGGTTTCTTAACACCAGAAGTGCTTCCCAAATGGGATTGATTAAGTTTCGTTCTTAAATCTGTTGGAGGTAAAACATTGGTCTTTGATACTTGAAGTTTTCCTTCCATTGATCTGGATATTTGCAGAGAATGAAGATTTGAACCATCCCCTTGATTAGGAGTTGGTAACAAACCATTTTGTAGAGACAAATTCTGTGCCCAACTTAAAGAAGTCGTAGAAGAAGACATTAAGAAATATTTCTTTTTAGACTTGTTCAAGTTTTGAGACATAGAATGTTTAGAAGGAAGAGTAGTCAAAAGACTATTTCCTTTTCTTTGACTAACAAAACTGTCAGCCAAAGCTGTTCCTGAAGTAAACACTACAGGAGCAGAAGGAACAACTAAAGAGTTGTTCCTATTCGAAGGGACTTTGTGAGCCATTTGTGGAGGAGTCATAGCAAGACTACCCCCAGTTCTAGCAGAACTTGGCAAGGAGGAAGAAATAGCTAAAGAGCTATTCTTCTTAGAATATGCTGGTGACAATTTGGCTAAGGAGCCAGTGCTGTCAGCATATGAAGTCTTGGCTAAAAAGTCAGATTTCGGTACGCATGCTGAGTCAGGAAGAGCTGACTTGGTGGATGATGCGTACGGAATACACGCTGAGACAGGCTTGGGTAAAGAACCAATGCTGTTAGCATGATTTTTGGGTTTGGAAATGCACGCTAGAACAGGTTTGGCTAAAGTGCCAGTGCTGTTAGCGTGACTTTTGGACTGTGTGACTACGGAAACAGATTTGGCTAAAGAGCCATCACTGTTAGCGTGTCTTTTGGATGCTGTCGTCTTCGAGCACACAGGAGTATGCGTGCCTGCAGTGGAGTTCTTGCCAGTGTTAGTAATAGACATTGTGGCAGAAACTTCACTGTCTTTGGTTGCCAACTTAGGTACGTAGACAGATCGTCCCTTTGATTTGGCGGTGGTGATAGAGGCTGAAGTGTGCTTGCCACCCTTAGCCCACTGTATTTCTTCATAGGCGAGTTGATTGAACTGAATCGATATCACCTTCTTCGTTGATCCGACTGACGAAGCGTCGTATTTAGTTGTGGCCATCTCAAAAGAGGAGATGGGTTTTCCCAGCAGAGTCGCCAATTTGTTTTCCATAAATAAATTCACTTTATTTATTTTGATTCTGGGAAAATACAACTGTAGGAATCCGATCTAGAAGACGATCGCTTTATCCCTTGGACGATACGAAGAAGAAAAGCTCTCAAGAATTCGACAGCAATTTAGATATTCTGTATATCTCCACAATGAATGAGAAAAGAACTCTATTTATAGAGTCAAAAATAACTAAAAAGATAACTGTCTTCATAACCTATGCATAGTTGATAATCACGCAGGACTCAATCGTACGCAAGGTTGATGAGCAGTTACTGGACGTGGCCCATAACTGTTGGACACATGGCAATCATGCATGAGTCGTGTACAAGTTACTGGGCACGCATACAAGAGATCCGTGGCATGTCTGCCACATACTCCAATTTGATAATTTGAGATGATAATCTGCTAACTGTTTGAGGATGAAATCCCTGTTGAGATGAAAAATCTACGCTGACTTACAGCAGAAACACTTAGGCTCAAAATATACGCAAACTTGAGGCAGAGGGCTCAGAATACACGCAAACTTGAGGCAGAAGGCTCAGAATACACGCAAACTTGAGGCAGGAACACTGAAGTTCAAAATACACGCAGACTTGAGTCAGAAGGCCAGCTGTCTTGATTTGACGTGCCTCGACTGACACAAAATCTCTGACATTGATTGCTTTGTCAGTCATATTAAATGATGATAAGCCTTTTTGGTACGCCAACTTGACGAAGACCGAATCTTGTTGAAGAAGATTTCGAAAATCACGCAATAGTCGGCTGAGATCTCTTGAATCCCGTGCATACGTGGCATACGAGGAGACGTTTATTGACTGTCGTGCTGTCAGTCATAATTACAATCTGACAAATGATGAGCTGTCTTTGAGTACCATTTTGAACTCTGCGTACTTTTGAGGAAATGATTTGATAGAACTCAGCGTGTCTTTTAGACATTTTCTTGATAGGCTGTATTAACTCAGCGTGACTATATTTTTGAGGCCTACAATTAGTTCGCCACACCTTATCCTTGTTTGGTTGTAGGTGTGGCTTGCTACTCCGATGAGAAGGTATTGAACCTTGTTGGGGTCCGGATACCATATTGGATTCATAGCATGAAAAGATACGTCATCATGAATTAGTTTACCATCTCTTGTCCTTGTTTGGTTAGGGGGATGGTACGCTAGTTCAATGATGTGTATTGGACCATGTTATAATTCAATTGACTTATTTATTTGAGCAATTTATATTCAGTTATATTGGCATGATATTATGTGTTTTGTTACATTCCTCTGAGGACCTGGTTATCTCCCCAGGCATGTGTTCATATCTTCCGTAGGTATTCTAGCCGAGGTCGTGACATGGTCTTTATTTTCTTTTATGGGATTTTGGGTTCGATAATCACCAGGATGTCAATGTTGTGGAGTTTCTTAAGGCTTCTTATACGTCTCAAGATGGGATTGTTGACAAGTCCCCTAACATTCCAAGATAAGATGTTAAGCATTAAGGTGTTGTGGGGAGGAGAGGAGGGGGACGTTGGTGAGTTTAGCGGCAGATCGAGTGATCATAGGCATAATCTCTTTATTGCGTTTCTTGTCGGGTTTTTTGGTAGTGGGGCTTATTGGTGCTGACTCCTCGGATCCTTTATCCTTATGGATATCCTCATTATCTGTGGTAGGGTGCATGTACTGCTCTCCGTTGATCTCGACCAAAGCTCTGAAGTAGTTACTCGGGCTGGCAAAACCAGTATTTATAGCTTGCTGCAACCTGGCCGCTAATTAAGGACCAATGTTAGACAGCGCTTCGACGTGAATGACGACCCCGTTGGAGATGTTAGTTGTTATTTCCGAGGCAGATTGGGTAAGCTCTGTGGCGATAGGGGGATTCGTTTCAGTGTGGTGTGGATCATGAGATCTATTCGGGTGGATCAGGGCCTCAACTCCTGGGTCACTAGTATCCTCGCGGTGCTGACCTCCTCCACATTGGTTGCCTCCCTTCCTGTGGCGCTACCGATCTTCGAGGCTGCCTCAGAGATATCTGCCTTCATTTGTCGACAGTGTGGATAGCCTCGTTAGCCTTATTAGGATCAACGATGTTGTCTGTGGCGAGAATGTCAAATTTGTTAGTGAGGTTTAGACCCGAGGTTTTGTTAGGAACGAAGGTGCTTCTCTAGGGGACGCTTTTCTGAAGTTGTTCTTGGCTGTTGGAATGTCCCGCACTGTCTTCGAACCGAAGATGCAAGTTGGGTAATGGGAGGAGATATGACTTCTGACTTTGAGTTCTCGAATGGGTAGGGACAACCTTATGAGTCGCTTTCGCAATCTTCTTCAGCTCCGGGTGTGCTCTAAAATAGAGTTTGGTGTAGTGGCCTCTCATATGACAGTGAATGTAGTAGATAATATTATTGTCGTAAATGATTTGTTGAGTGTGCATCTTGTTGCCGAGCGATATTTGAATAGAGTTGGGGAGCTCCTTCGATATATCTAGCTCCATGCAGATTTTGGCATAATTCGCTTTAGTCAGGTTTCTAGTTTCCTCTGCCATAGACACGAAAGTCCTAAAGGAGTTGGCAATCCTTTTCATAGCTGCTGGGATGAAATAAATCATGGGGGGTTAGGGAGGGTAACCCAGGCCGAAACAATTGTCGAGACTTCCTTCGTGTTGAAGTTCGGGGACCACTTGATGATTTTCATGATATGTGAGTCGATTCTGCCAGTCCCTCTGGTCCAAACCTTCTTATGATCTACCTCGGAAGATAGGTGCAGAAGTATGTGTTTGGGGTCCATCGGTGCCACCCTGTAATCATAGGTGAGGCCCAGGCTAGCCACCTCCTCTTGGACGCGCGAGATTTTCGGACAACCGGTAGAAAATTTTAGAATGAAGGTATACGAGAATGTCTGTGCTAGGGAGGAAATTTCTGTGGTGGAAAACGGTACCCAGATATCATGGGCCTCGGTAGAAAAGGTGTATTCACGATCCGGGAGCTCAATGTCTGTTATAATCGGAGAGTTCTGAGTTGCTCGGTCAGGCCTAGTCATGTCTGTGTAAGAGCGATAAAGGCGTTTGGTGGGGCTCGCAGTCTGATCTGTGTGAGTCTGGTTGCCAAAAGTGGTGTGCTCGGCGAGAAGAGGAGATGTGATGGCGCCAGTTATTGTGAGAGCTTTCTCTAACTGTGCCTAGTAGGTGGACTGCGCCGGATAGAAGCACTGGGGGGTCTCCAAAGAGGAGTGAGTGGCCAATGCATGGGTAGCACTAGAGAAAATACGCGCCGGGACGGGTTGGGCAAGTATAGGCGCTGCACTGGAAGAGGGCTATAGCGCGTTAGGCCCAGCGGCAGTTGAGGGGAGCGATGCATGGGCAGCGCTGGAAGTAATACGCGCCGGAGCAAATTGGGCAAGTAGTGGCGGGAGGCTGAGCGCCTCACTTAGTGCACTGGACCCAGCGCCAGTTGAGGGGAGCGATGGGAGCACTGGCTCTGGCGCGCAAGAGCTCACGTTGGTGGATGGTGCTGCATCAGCAAAAGAGGATCAGGTCTGAGTGGCGCAAGTGCAGGGACGCCCAGGTTTCGAGTCGGATGGACCATGCATAGAAGCAACTTGCACCAACTGGGGGGCGTCAAACATGACAGCTGCATAAGGACACACCAGGCTATCCACAGTTGTTCTGAGTGCACTGCTCGAGGAAAGACTGTCAGAAGAATGCACCTCGGGTTCCGCGCTCTTCTGGATGAAGACCAGAGATGAGGGGACCAGAGGTGGAGGCGAACGGCATGGAACGACGGCACGGCTGATAGCCATTCCATCCTGGCCGGAGGAGGTCCGGTCATGGGCACCGCAACGAAGGAAGGATGATGGAGGATCGGGGAGGGTGTCGGAGCAGCTAAACCCAACAAGGATAGTTGATCGGCCGTCCAAGGGGCGACCGTCAACGAACCGGGGAACTGTTCAGCGGAGGGATCCCCGACCATGACGCCGAGTCACACCAGGAGCAAGTAGCTTCAAGCTGAAGCACGCCGATGGAGAAAAGATCACGACCACGCGACCGTTTGAGGGGAAGAATCGGAAGCGCCCACGCCCCACACGCTAGTCGGCCGTCGGGGCACCCCCACCAACAGATTGAGCACCAGGGACGAGGGGAGACTCACCTACACCTAACCGCTAAAGCGGCGACCGAAAGCAGCTGGCTAGTGGCCTAGCTGGGGGCGGGGACTGCACGAGCGCTAATCACAAGTTGGTCGCCCGGGAGAGCTCCTCTCTCCACGAAAAAAGTTATGTGAGTTATTATATATATGTGTGCGTGTGTTTCTATTCAGTCAGTGACTGTAATCCATTTAGTCAAATGACTGATACCTTAAGAACCCCTCTCCGAGTTCAGTCTAAAACTGAATCAGATATCCTCTCTGCTCAGTCAATCATAGGCCAAAGCTTCCCCTTCTTTATTCATGACAGTACATTAGATATAGATACCAATATATATATAGGATACACCCCCTGCCATCTCTATATTAAGTCCCTTCATATCAGTTTTATTGACTGAAACCATTCAGTCCTAGGGACTGAAACACCATCAGTTCAGTTTCTTCCCATTCAACTGTGCACTCGAATTCCTTAACCCCACATCATCTTCACTGATACACCAAATTTCCCCTTCCTTCATTTTATGGTAAACCCAAAACCCTTCTCTAATTAAATTTGAAACTGAACCAACCCCCGTTCTCTCATATCAATCAAGGAATGATACACAAAAACAGTCAAAGGGACTAAACACCATTCAGTCTAGGGACTGAAATACCATCAGTCTAATGACTGATCAAGATATCAGTCTAAGACTAATATTGATGCCACATTCTATCTTGTGGACTAAACATCATCTGTCTAATGACTGATACCATTCAGTATAAGGACTGATACATTCAGTCCTTCCTTCGACTGATACCACATTCAGTCTAAGGACTAAATCCCATTGAGTCATAGGACTGATACAAGTCTAACTTAGTCTACTATTATGACTGATGTAAAAGACCGAGGCTTAGTACTGAAAAAGACAAAACAGAAGATATGGAGAGAAGTCCCTTTATTGTCATGTCTACCAAAGTCTAGTACAGACACATCAGGACTATACATAAGGGACTAATTCTGTTCTTCTACAAAGGATCTAGTACAGATTCGACAGAAGCCTAGAGGGATCTACAGGGGATGCAGTCTTCATCGAAGCGCAGCCTTTCTTCTTCTCGATACACGCTGGAAGATTGACCTCCACCGAAGCATGTTTTGATTTTCTTGTGGGCGCAGCCTCTCAGAAGCACATCAGTAACTCAGCACTTTGAAGAAGCCAGAGCCTTCAAGCCAGAGGTGCAGCTACCTGCCTGCGCCAACCTCAGAAACAAGATGGTGGTAGGCACCCCTCCCCTTCTTTTATTTCAGAAGCCAGTATCTTCACTATAGAGGCACAGCTACCTGCCTGCGCCGATCTCAAACGCGCAAGGGTTTCATACCCTTCCCTTCGCAGCCAACGCCTTCGCTGTTCAGAGTCACAACTACTTACCCGCGTTCACATGAGGCGTAGGATGGTGATATGATCACACCATCTCCATTCCTACGGCGCAGTCGTCTTCTCCAGATCAGAAGCTTAAGTCACTTCTCTACAAGAGACTTAGGAACTCCCATCGCAACCAATGCAAGTCAACCTGTCGCTCCAAAAGCACAGTAACCTCGCCAACCTGAAGCACAAGCCTACTTGTCGCCTACAGCACAGTGACTCCAGTAGCCCGAAACACAGTTTCATAAGTTGCTCTATATGCGCAGAAGTCTCGTCGTCATTCGAAGCCAAGTCCACTCGTCACCTGAAAGCATAGAGATTCCATCGTCTCTAGAAGCACGATCTATTCGTCATCCCATAAGCACAACAGCACGTAGTCCTCACCAGAGGCACAGGAAGCATGGGTCCACCCTAATTGGTTTGTTTAAACCGCCTCTTGCAGAGAGGATTGGGAAGAAATCATGATTGATATCATATCAGATTGATTTAAATCTTAGACGAGGATCAGTTAGACTCCAAATCTAGGATAAAATCCTAAGATTTACTCGACTGTATCCGAGCAAGCAAATTAACACACGCCAAGTGTCACCTTCGGTTATGTTTATAACCACCAGAGATCTCGTTTGAGTGGAATCTCGATGTCCGCCATGTGTCAGTGCCTCACTAGTCCGTGCCGTACAATGACGACAGATTCTTTCATATCTCAGGAACCCTAATGCACATCACATACGTGCTCGATTTTCTATAAATAGAAGGAGTTATTCTTCCACCAAAAGAAAAAAAGAAGAGAGAGGGAACATTGACAATCGACAATCTTCAAAGGATTAAAAATCTCTATCCACGAAGGGTCGACCACCCTCATCCACCTATCAACCAAAGAACCAACCAACCAACCAACCATCTTTAAGGGATATTCTCATCCAGACAGCCTCTTGATCGGTGAACCCAGAGTACCATCAAAGGCGCCAGAGAGCCATAGCAAGGTTGATTCGTCGTCAGATCGTCAACGAAGTAAAGGAGCCGCTGCAGTGCTCGATCTTCACTGTCACACTTTCCCAGAAACCTCTTCTCCCTGTACTTAGAATATCCTGCTTAGAACTTCCTTCTTTGTACACAAATACCTTATACGTTCAATAAAGCAAAAAAGTCCGTTCAACCTTTTGTTACGTCGAACAACTGATACCATCTCTGTTCAGTCCAACTTGACCGAACCTCTTCCAAGTTCCTAAAGTTATGACCCAAATATACCCCCCCCACACACACATGTATATCTATATAGGATACAAATAATCCTTATCCTATAGTTCAACTCCTATATGCAATTATATATATATATAGACATGCATTGTAGATAGCACTTTACCTAAACTGATGATAGTATACTTATATATATACATTATGCATATATACATACATGTAACCTACAGGATACACACACACAAACAAATATATATATATATATATATATATATATATATATATATATATATATATATATATATATATATATATATATATATATATATATATACAATGTATATGAAACTAATACATATATATCTATATATACAATATTCATAACTCTAAAACATAAACATAGAAAGATATACAAAATTTTAGTGAACCTCCATGCTAGTGTCACGTGTCATGAGGAATTGACTGTGTGCACCAATGTGTTGAGGTCCAAAGACTCCCAAATTGATTCCGGGTCCAAATACCACATGTCACAACCTATTGGTATCCATTTGTGCACACTATAGTAGCCTCAAACACTACACACATGTCCATTTAGCCTATGGGACAATATGACAAACACTTGGTGTGCCATCTCGGATTTCTTCCAAAAGTGGCACAAAATCCATTCTAACTTTCAAATGAGGACTCACGAGAGTCTCAAAACTCTTCCTATGGGTTGTACTTATACATGGGTGCGTTCCTAAGGGTCCAATATCAAAATTACAATATAAATGACAAGGCTAGAGGGTATTATACCTATTGTGAGATGGATTCCCAATAAATAATCCAATGGACATGATCCTGACATAAAACTCATTAGCAAATGGACTATCTTCCTTGCTCCTAGTTCCAAGCTCCTTGTAGTCTCTTCTTCTGGAGAGGATGAGAGAAATGCTGGAGAAATGAGTAGGATTTAGGAGAAATTAATGGAGGGTGGTTCTTTACTTGGAAAGAACTCCAAATTAGGAAGATGGAGGTGTGGCTCTTACCGGTAAGGAGATCTGTCTTCGACAGAATCGCTTTTCCTTCAGGTAAACCTTCGGCAGACTTTGAATACTACTCGTTCGCTGGGGATAGTAGGAAGAGATCCCAAGTGGTTCGCGCTTCGTACAACAGGCGTGCGACACCAACGGCAGACCAGAGGCTCGTATTGACAATTACACATGCAGCCGACGGAAAGCTACACAAGACTGGCTGTCGCACTCTGATGCCTCAACCAGTCGAATCTCCCTTCCACTGGGGTACTCCTGTGTGTAAGCTGAGCCAGGGGTACGTCCCATGGAGAGGGAGCCACGCGAGCAGCGTTCCCACAAGAGCGACATGAGGCTTCCTCGCCAGACCTGCTCTGACCGTGCTTACATGCAGCTTCCCTGCATGTACAATGGGAGTGCTACGACAGAAGATCCAACCCTCTTCCAAGTGGAAGAAGAATCTGTGGCACAAGATGTGCCTAAATCAAGGTACTTTTGTACCCAGATTACCATCAACTGCAGTTGTCAACAGATGGCTGCGCCATCGCCAAGCAGGTATTCCGTCTTCCAGAGACTCTAATTCATGTCGACCCCACGCCAGAGGCTTAACAGGGGGTCAGTGAGGCATAGAGAAGACGAGCCCCGCATTGCCATATGCTAAGCGGCGCAGGGTTCCATAGCTTTCAAGAAGACCTTCCAGAATCCTTTTATATTGGTTGCTAAACTGAAGAGGAGGTCAGAGAACCGTAAAGCTAAGGTACCCGATACAGATATGTTCCAAGGCACTCGTTTTAGATCTATATTAGGTGCCTTGTCAAAAACTGGGGGTAGCCAGCCTTCTACCATGCATGACAACCCTGTGTTCAAATCTGACAAGGCGCAATACGACATGAATGTCTCCATTGGCACAGCCAATCACCAGACTGGTGGTAGGAACCATACTGAGTCCGAAGAAGATCATAATCTTACGGTATATCCTCAGGACATCGAGACTCAGGTGTCTGAGTCATAAAGTGAAGGATCCATGGCTCTCTCGAGTCACCCTCACCCTCGGTCTGTGTTTGTGGCAGATGGCAATGAGAAAGACAACAATGAAGCTGTCAGATGTATCGAAGTCCTCGAGACGAAGTTAGATACGCTGACGGACACTATGAAGACCCTATCCTCGGTCATAATCTACCTCAAGAGTAGCATGGCCCCTGCTACCTCTACACCTGTGTGTGATCCGCCAACCAATAACGAATCCAGCAAGTTGCCTACTACCAATCAGGCAGGACCATCCTTGTTTACTCCATTGGCTACAACCACAATACCGGCCGAGATACAGCAGACGATCAAGGAGCTGTATGCTCACCATGATGGCAAGGAGAAGCAAGCAACGCTCCAAAAGATGGGGATCCGGCAGCCATACCTTGCCGAGTAGGACAACGTCGTCTATCCTCCCAAATACAATCCGCAGACGCTTACACCTAGTGAAGGGAAGGGGTCTCTCCGATAATACTTGAGGTACTTTGCCTCTGTAATGGGGCACCTGCCAAAGGATGACGCCCTCATGTCCAACATATTCATAGGAGCCCTACAGGGGGTAGACTATGAGTGGTTCTGCAGTCTTTCGGACGACCATATCTCGTCATTTGAAGACCTGAAGATTCGGTTCGTAGACCGATTCTATGAAAGAGCCTGTCAGTGCATACATTGAATGCTTCCGCCAGACAGCCCTCAGATTACCACCCGGCATACCCGATCCCATGCTTATGGACTCCTGTCGCAAGAACATGCTGCCTGCTAAAAAATTGTGGCACAGTGCTCCCTGCACGGAGTGGACGCCTTTTATTACAGAGACGGATGCCGTACAAAGGAAAGCCCAAGACGCGCAGCTCCTGGGCTACACTTTCCTACGTCCGAAGACACGGGGAGACGCTCGTCCAGCAAAAACCCTAAACACGAAAAAGGCAAGCAAGCCATGACTGTCAACATATCTAAAGGTTCAACAACTGTGAACCCCAAATCTGCGGAAGCGCAGAGGCTGAGGGAGACTTACTCCTTCAATGACGAGGATATGTTGGAGCTCTTTGAGATGCTTACAAAGAGTGGCAAGCTGTCCATCCTGACACCCAGGCGTCCTGATAAAGTGGGAAAGGTGGACCATTCCAAGTAGTACCATTATCACCAGTACGTCCATCACTCAACACAGGACTGCTGTGTGTTGAAAGGGCAAATTTAGTGTCTCATAAATGCTAACATCATATCGTTGGATTACAAGGAGAAGACCGTCACGACCAACATGGTTACTCTCCAGTTCGGGAGTTTTCCAGCCACAGAGGTACAAGATGGCAACATCCCTATTCCAATGGCGACGATGGTGATAGTCAACCTTTCGTCAGCACGGGACAACGGTCAAGGGCTCGTCCCGTTCTCTACGTCTCGAGGTGAAGTTATATGGATACATCCTGACTTGGTTCCCTATATGATGACATCTACGACCCTTTCTGCCAAAGGAAAGAAAACCAAGGCATGTCGCATGGTCTCGACGTCGACCGATGATGCTTTGGTGACCACCCGCTCGGTACGGAGGCAAGAGGAGAGCTAGGCTCCAGACCAGGAGGAGTCTCCACCAAATACTCTCCCTGTCCCAGATATATCAGAAGCAGTTCCACCTCAAATCCCTGAGGCACTAGAGGTGGGACCATCCCGGGCCCCTACTGTGGACAAACAGAAACAGAAGGAGGTTCATTTCGACAAATCTCTCAGAAAGGATCTGGCAATCGGGCCTATCAAGCCCTACAACTTCGATATTCTAGTGCAGCTGGCTAATACTCCAGCTAGATATCATTTTTCGAGCTCCTCTGCCTCTCTAAGGAGATCCGAAAGTGGATCCCGCAGCTTGCCCATATTGCCACAACGTGGTCGAAGTGATTCCCAGTATCACTTTCACCTAGCAAGACATGCTGCTAAAGAATAACTGGCACAACTGCCCCTATACTATACGGGGTATGTCGGTGCCTTAAGGTCGATCGCATCCACATCGACCCAGGTTCCTCTTTGAGCATTATCTTAAGAAGCCTGCTTCAAACTTTAGGGGTTTCGATGCATCGGTTGATAGCCTCGAACACAACAATCAGTGGCTTCAACGCGGAAAAGAGCAAGCCGTTGGGCAAAATTTGCCTGAAATGTCAGATCGGCAACCTTCATACTGAAGTGACTTGCCATGTCATTGATACCGACATAAATTACAACATGCTGCTAGGGCGACCATGGATCCATGAGTACATGATTGTCCCTTCCACCCTACATCATTGTATGAAATATGTGGCCAGCGACGGGACTATTAAAACGGAGTTCGCTGATATCGACTCGTTCTGAGGACTTAAAGCCTACTGTACGGATGCTGATCTGTACAAGTCAGTCCCCTGGGATGACGACAGCAATGATGCTAACAATGAGGTAGAGACATCTTCAAAAAGTACAGTAGTGGCCGAAGAACCTTTAATGGTTCGACTGAAAGCGAGGCCTCCCAAGGTGTCAGCGCCTCTTATTGTTAAGCTTCGGGGCAAAGCTACACCTTCGCCTCCAGTGACAATGAAAGATGGTCAGGAGCCTATATGAATGAGGTTACCCCGGAGGTCCCCAAGGCCGACCATGAAGGCGCATGAGCATCCGACCACCATTCCCTTGATGGTCAAGCTGAAAGGTAGGCGTCCTCCTTCTCCTCCGGCGGTAGATCTAGTCCTTACTGACGAAGAGCTAGAAGATTATGTCTACGCCAACATAGAAGCCCACTCTTTCGACGACGTAATCCCTCGGGACAAGATATCCCAATTCATTAACAGAAAGTTGTAATCGAACTACTTTGGTGCATGCTGGAACACCAAATATTTCTTGGATAATTTTTTGTGTTAACTACAGACGCAAGTGACAACTGCCAACCATGTGAGCCGAGTTGTCCCTGCCTAGGGTTCCTACTTCGTAGTTCCATCCAGGAAAAAAGAAGAAGGACCCATCATACTCGGTCGATTGGAGCATCCGCAGCGAATAACTCCTGAAGACCCAGACCTCGACAGCGGCAAAATACAGTTCTACCGCTACACGACGCAGTCCAAAAACCTTATCCAGAAGATGGGCTATGACCTGAATAGCAACAAAGGGCTCAATTATGGCAAAGGCTGGCGTCTTCCTTACAGATTCGTGCTCCAAAGGAAAAAGCTGAAAACTACTACCAATATACTCGTCGAGGGCTGGGTACGTTATACCTACGACCACCTCAAAAGATTTAGAAGAAGTAGTCATGAGGCACTCACACTCTTCTGACTGGGACTCCGATACCAGCATGGATCGAATCTTTAAGAAGATGTTGTCTGCTAACATGATCACTAATCAGTTAACCATCAAAGGCGATCAGTGCAGGCAGTTACAAGAGTTAGAAGCGCTGGACGAAAAGTGATTTCTTGCACAACAAAGGATTGAGCTTTACCAAGCTCGCATCTCCGGGTCCTTCAACAAAAAGGTCCGCGAAAGATCCTACCAGGTGGGCGACCTCGTCTTGGCAGTACGGAGACCGATGGTGATGACCCATAAGACGGCTGGAAAGTTCAAGCCCAAGTGGCAAGGACCGTTCGTCATAGAAACAGTGTACTCCAACGGTGCTTAGCGGCTAGCTAAGCCTAATGGGAACTTGCTAATGATGCCCGTCAATGACAAGTTCCTAAAGAAGTATTACATCTGAACACAGAACCAGCATAGGCACCCACATCCCCTGAAAAGGGTGCCCATGAGTTCTGGTAAGGGGATCTCTCGCTCTCCCTCCTATATATTCTCTCAAGTAGATGAAGCACTTTATGTCCACATTACCTCTGGATTGCTCCTCTACGTCTGGAAGATGCGACTACCATGTCCATATTACCTTTGAGTAGTCGTTCTTCTCGCATCAACTCTTTGATTATTCCAGCGGTCTAGAAAACAGTTCACGTCCATATTACCTCTGGATTGTTGTTTTATACCCCGGCAAAGATCAAGCCTACCACATCCATATTACTCTGGTCAGACAAATCCATTATGAAGATTCCCTCTTTATTCTGGAGATAAAAGCAAATGGAACAAGAAAACTTCTATATATAAAAACATGTGGCTACAAGGATATATTACAGACCCTTCATAGTTACATACACAAAAGCAAAAAAGATGAAATGGCGGTAACAGAGCCAATCACTTCCTGGTCAAAGAAAGCTACCGCCCGAAGCTGCTACTGGCCCAAGCCGGGGATAAAGACCAGCACAGGACTCCCCTATCGCCCCAGTTGGCCGAAGAGAGCAACCACAGCAGTAGGCCTTGCCATTCCTCGGTCAGCATGGCAACTAATGCGAAGTTAGAAAGCTAGGGTTCGAGACACCAATGGTGCCTACGACATCCAAGACCCGAAATGTCTCGAGATCCAGTAGTAGTTCTACTACAGCTTCTTTGGATAAAAAGATTTGCCACCGACGGCCGCCTCAAGCAAACTCCAAGATCATTAGGAGCCGAACATCGGGCAAGCAAGGCCATTATTGAAGCAGCTGAGTATTCTCTTGAAAGAGGACAGTCCTTTATGTAGGCTGTTCGTATGGTCCAAGCACGAGCCAGACATCGGTTAGAAAGAAGCTTACAAGTTAAGCTAAAGCTCTGCTCCATGACAGATGACAGTACTGCGAGTGACCAAAGGAACGTGACTCTGAACCTCCTCTGCTAAAGAGATTCGTGATCCCTACAAAGACGCAAGAGGCTCCAATATCAAGAAGCCATCAGGAGCCCATGATCTGAAATGATAACTGAGGACAATTAATGCTAAGAGCTAGGCATGACACCAGCCATCACCTAGCTCGTACAGTCCTGACACGTGTTCATGCTTCTGTACAAAGTATCCCGAGCTTGACTCAAGTTCGGTACACTTTGAAGGGGGTCTTGTAGAAGCATGAAAAATTTTAGCTGAATACATCCTTTCGCCAAAGCGCAGAAGATACAAAACACAGAGGCTCAGTACTAAAAAGACAAAACAGAAGATATGGAAATAAGTTCTTTTATTATCATGTGTACCAAAGTCTAGTACAGACATATCATGACTATACATAAGGGACTAATTCTGTTCTTTTACAAAGGATCTAGTACATATTCGACAGAGCCTAGAAGGATCTGCAAGGGATGCAGTCTTCATCAAAGCGCAGCCTTCCCTCTTTTCGATACACATGTTGGAAGATTAACCTCCACCGAAGTATGTTCTAATTTTCTTGTGGGTGCAGCCTCTCAGAAGCATATCAGTAACTCGGTACTTTAAAAAAGACAGAGCCTTCAAGCCAGAGGCGTGGCTACCTACCTGCGCTAACCTCAGAAACAAGATGGTGGTAGGCCCCCCTTCCCTTCTTTTATTTCAGAAGCCAGTGTCTTCACTCTAGAGGTGCAGCTACCTGCCTGCGTCGATCTCAGATGCGCAAAGGTGTCATACCCTTCCCTTTGCAGCCAACGCCTTCATTGTTCAGAGGCGCAGCTACTTATCTGCGCCCGTATGAGGTGCATGATAGTAATATGCTCACACCATCTCCATTTCCACGGTGCAGTCGTCTGCTTCGGATCAGAAGCTTAAGTCACTTCTCAACAAGAGATTTAGAAACTCCCATCGCAACCAATAGAAGTCAACTTGTTGCTCCAAAAGCACAGTAACCTCGCTAACCTAAAGCACAATCCTAATTGTTACATGTAGCACAGTGACTCCGGTAGCCCAAAATATAGCTTTATAAGTTGCTCTATATGCACAGAAGTCTCGTCGTCATTCGAAGCCAAGTCCACTCGTCGCCTAAAAGCACAGAGGTTCCGTCATCTCCAGAAGCACGGTCTACTCATCGTCTCAGAAGCACAACAGCACTTAGTTCTCACCAGAGGCACAGGAAGCATGGGTGGCCACCCTAATTGGTTTGTCTAAACTGCCACTTGCAGGGAATATTAGGATGAAATCATGATTGATATCATATCAGATTGATTTAAATCTTAGACGAGGATCAGCTAGACTCCAAATCTAGGATAAAATCCCAAAATTTATTCGGCTGTATCCGAGCAAGCAAATTGGCACGCGCCATGTGTCACCTCCTTCAGTTATGTTTATAGCCACCAGAGATCTCGTTTGAAGGAAATCTCAATATCCGCCACGTGTCAGCACCGCAGAAGCCCACACCGTACATTGATACAAGATTCTTTAATATCTCAGGAACCCTAATGCACATCGCATATGTGCTCGGTTCTCTATAAATAGAAGGAATTCTTCTTCTACCAATAGTGAAAAAAAGAGAGGGAACATTGACAATCGACAATCTTCAAAGGATCAGAAATCTCTATCCACGAAGAGTCAACCACCCTCATCCACCTATCAACCAAAGAACCAACCAACCAACCATCTTTAAGGGATCTTCTCATCCAGACAGCCTCTTGATCGATGACCCCAGAGTCCCATCAAAGGTGCCAGAGAGCCATAACAAGGTTGATTCGTCATCAGATCATAAACGAAGTAAAGGAGCCGCTGTAGTGCTCGATCTCCACCGTCACACTTTTCCAAAAACCTTTTCTCCCTGTACTTAGAATATCCTGTTTAGGACTTCCTTCTTTGTATATAGATACCTTATGCGTTCAATAAAGCAAAAAAGTTCGTTCAACCTTTTGTTACGTCGAACAACTGATACTATCTCTGTTCAGTCCAACTTGATTGAACCTCTTCTAAGTTCCTAAAGTTATGACCCAAATATACCACACACACACACACACACACACACACATGTATATCTATATAGGATACAAATAATCCTTATCCTATAGTTCAACTCCTATATGCAATTATATATATAGATATGCATTGTAGATAGCACTTTACCTTAACTGATGATAGTATACTTATATATATACATTATGCATAAGTACATACATGTAACCTACATGATACACTCACACACATATATATATGTATATATGAAACTAATACATATATATATATCTATATACACAATATTCATAACTCTAAAACATAAACATAGAAAGATATACAAAATTTTAGTGAACCTCCATGCTAGTGTCAAGTGTCATAAGGAATTGAGTGTGTGCACCAATGTGTTGTGGTCCAAAGGCCCCCAAATTGATTCCCAAATACCACATGTCACAACCTATTGGTATCCATTTGTGGACACTATACTAGCCTCAAACACTACACACATGTCCATTTAGCATATGGGACAATATGACAAACACTTGGTGTGCCATCCTCGGATTTCTTCCAAAAGTGGCACAAAATCTATTTTAACTTTCAAATGAGGACTCACTAGGGTCTCAAAACTCTTCCTATGGGTTGTACTTATACATGGGTGCATTCCTAAGGGCCCAATATCAAAATTAGAATCTAAATGACAATGCTAGAGGGTGTTATACCTATTAGGAGATGGATTCCCAATGAATAATCCATTGGACACGATCCCGACATGAAACTCCTTAGCAAATAGACTATCCTCCTTGATCCTAGATCCAAGCTCCTTGTAGGCTTTTCTTCTAGAGAGGATAAGAGGAATGGTGGAGGAATGAGTGGGATTTGGAAGAAATTAAAGGAGGGGTAGCTCTTTCCTTGTAAAGAACTCCAAATTAGGAAGATGGAGGCTATGAAATGAATTGAATGAAGTGAGAGACTCCTCTCCTTATGGTCGACCAAGAGTCCTAGGTTAGGATTAGATACAATGCCCACTTAGCCCCCTAATAGTTGTCTGAATGCTAACTAAATGCATGAAGGACTTTGGACCTATTTTGGTAAATTGTCTAATCTCTAATTAGGCTAATTGATCATGAATAATAAATCTAATGGAACTAGCCTAATGAGTTGGTTTATGAGTTATGTCATGCTAATTATTGGGCTCTAGTTTAGTGTATAGGCTAACCTGTCTACTAACACAAGTCTGATAATTAGGCTAACCACTAACCATATCAACTAACACAATAAAAATAAATAAATACACAAAATATTCCTAAATAAATATTCTTATTATATAATAATTATGAAATGAAAAAATTACTCCTATTTGGAAAAGTGGTAATGACAGTAACTTCGGTCCTTTGGTGCGCCTGAAATTCCATGTTTCTACAAGACCCTCTTCAAAGGTTTTAAAACTTTGGACAAGTTTTGGAATACTTTGAATAAGAATCATGGATAGTAGAAACTTTGGGTGCATGCTTTGCTTGGGCACATGGCCATTCTCGCGTATTGCTGTGTTGGCGCATGCTGTTGATTTGATGAAAAGATAATGCTTTGATTTTTGAGTTATATTAATGACAATCTTTTTTAAGATTTGAATCCGTCTCTTGGAAAAGCTCGAAGCATTGGTTGCTGATGTCACATGTTTATCGGGTTATGCGCGGCCCCATGCCTATAAATAGGCGTTTGGGTGGAAGAGAAAGACTCTTCTGCTATCTTTCTTCTTCTTCTTCCTTAGAGCTTTTTCTCCTTTTCGAAAAATCCTAGTTTCTGTGCGATGGCCCCCAAAGCTTCCCGTAGTGTTGCCGGCAAGAGTAAAGGAAAGGACAACAAGCTCATCAAAGTCGACGCTGATGATCCCCAAGTTGACGACACGTTGCACCCCGACGTGCATAAAGAATTCATCGGTGGGTGGCTACTATTTGGAATTTTTTCTCAGATACAGTCGTTTATGCACTGTTGAGCGGATGGATGGGCAAGCATATTGGAACATGCACCAACCACTATGCTGAAACGTATGGGTGTGGCTCATTGAGATACACCTTGGAGATGTGCCTAAGCTTTACTATGTTGACGTGCATGGACTTCGGTCATGGAGATGCGCTGAAGCTTTATTTTGCTGATGCACATGGACTTCGGTCTTGGAGATGCGCCGAAGCTTTCAACCAACGGGCATGGACTTCGGTCCTGGAGATGTGTTGAGGTAGAACTCAGTCAACGTGCATGGACTTCTATCCTGATGATGCACTGAGACTTTGGTCTTCATTGATGCGCGAAAGTTTAGATGCCGTGATGCCAAGCAACGCATACTTTTTGTCTCTTATCAAAAGGGCCAAGTTTTTGCTAACTCTTTTTTCCTTTTATCTTTCTGCAGTGTCTATGACTTTGCTGAGGTTAATAAGATTTTGTTCAACTACTCCCTCTGTCAAATGGGTCTGGATTTCAACGAGGAAGTGATCAACCAAGCCAAGGCTGTGATTATGCTGGACCACCCGCTGGAAAGAATGGCGCTAACCAGGGACCAACCTTTTCCTTCCTCCAGGACATGATGGAGAGTGGCCTAATCCATGCTACCGAGAGTGCCACTAAATTTTATCTAAAGCTCGAATTTCTGTTTGGGGACAGACTGGCGTCCTATGAAGCGAAACTTCTGAAGTTCAAAGAAGACTGGTTCTTTGAGGCGAAGGGTCAACGTATGTATATACCGAAGATCGAACATCAAGTGCCGCTGACTGCTTTCACTTGCTTGGCCTCGAAGAGGAGAATGGGATGGGACCTTACCCCTTCTCAAGGAGGGCAATTTTGGGGACTTTCAGGATCAACTCCGTTTCTAACCATAAAGACACCATCTTCTTTGCTCGTGGTGGTCCATCTTTCTCTCTGCGGGTTCTACATCCCGGGAGCATAAACAATGATGTTCCCAACCAGACCTATACCTTCAGTGCTTCAACCTTTGCCAACCGGATGTTAGCGGCCAAGATTTCATACTCGAAGGGGGAGTTTTGGGTTGAAGGTGGGTTCCATCACGTGCCAAAGTGGGATGATGTGACACTTTGGATACGGACAAAATTCAAGGACGAGCCATGTAGATCGGCTTAGAAGATGTCATACGGGCTACTCAAGCTGGGGTGGAGTTGAACCGACCTATGTTTCTGGCCCTCCTAGAGCTGTACAACCATCATACTAGAACTTTTTATACGCCCATAGGGGAACTAGGATTAGCGCTTTACGAGATGTTCGAAGTCTTGAGACTCCTTTGGGGGACTGAGGTATATGAAGCGTATTTTCTTGCGAATAAGGAGCTCTCTGCTTTGGAAGAAAAGAACCCACAAATGATGATGGTCTTCAAGAAAGTGTTGTGCCATCATTATATGAATCAGCGGAGGGGAAAGACCAGGGCGTCCCCTCACGTGACCATTTGGGGGGATTATGTCTTCACTCATGATACTAGCAACCTGATGAAGGTTCATTTCACTACTCCTCTGTAGGATCGATAGTACCTCTAGAGAGGGGTTAATAGAGTGTAGCAGAAAATATTTACCAATTAAAAACTAAGTAGATGAAGCAAATATATAAATAAACTTAAATGCAACGAAGTAAAGCAATAAGTAAGTGGAGGTAAGAAAGCAATACGCAGACACCAAGGTTTATACTAGTTTCTCTCTGAGAAACTAGTCCAGTTTGCGAGAACTCTTGCTCGCTATAATCTACTATTTTGAATAGAGATTACACTACGTGCTTTGCTCCGAAGAACACACCAACTTCAACACCGTCGTATTTTTATCCGAAGCCTACGAACAAACTTCAAACATCTTTCTGAGAAAAGCTGTTATACGCCAAGCTTGTACAACTCGAATACTCCTAATTGGAAACCACGACACTTAGAAGAATGAGAGTTGTCTTGGAGATTTGAAAATTGAAGCTCTTTAAGTATATAGAAAGCTTTGGAATGAGTAAAGAAGATGAAGAATGAATGAGTGAGTAGAAATGAGAAATTCTTCTCTTTTTATAGGATTTTATAGGATAGAGTTCGGGCAGAACTCGGTAGGATAACGTTCATAATTTTGAATGTTGCAGATCCAAAAGAATATGAAAATGCAGCTGACCAGGAGGGATCCTAGGGGTCCGAGTTCGGGCAGACCTCGGCCTAAGTTCGGTTGCTATGGTTTCAGGATCTTTTTAGTTTAGGTAGACTTTTGGATGTTGGTTTGTCTTGGGATCAAAGATAGGTTTATTTTTGGTTCAAGATAAACTTCTAAATGCCAGTGATCCCGATGCACAATTTTCTAGACTCAAGAAAGAGAATACATAATAAAATAAAAAATCAGTTTAGACAAAATCTGCGATCTTCTGTTTCTTTTCATATCGAGCTCGGATTTTTAAGTTATTTATCAAAATTGGTTCGACCATGGCTGAATGGGCCAACAATCTCTCCTATTTTGATAATTTAAAAAACTACAATTGATACTTAAGAAGTTATTCAGCTCGGTTCAGAAGAACACTTGATGCAGTACAGAAGGTATGGAAGTAGCTTTGGCTTTGAACATTGGTATAATATATTTGCTCCCCCGTATTGTACTGTCAAGTCTTGTTACTTTCCCGTAACAAAACATATAGGCTGAACATCTAAAAAGTCTAGAAAATAAGAACTCCAACAAAAATTTAGAGCTTACTTCAAATTTGTTAGTCATATGGCATAATAATCAATAATCAACAAGATGATAAAGTAATTATCACATTCACAAACATTTATAATTAAGTAAGTATCATATTACTCCCCCGTTTTGTCGCAAAAGAAAAATGACATAACGATCGAATAACATTACTTATCACAATAGAGAGTAGAGCAGAATATTAACGATAAACATTAAATAATGCAAAGTGCTGAAATATGAAATACTGATATAAATTAGAATAGTAAAAAGTGCATACATTTGGTCAAATAAACTGAAACTGATAATGCTTGAAAGGAGCATTTATTACTAATACATAGTAAAAAATAAATAAAACATAACTAGTAATGCTCTGTCACGAGGAAACACATCCTCAATTGTCATCCTCCTCCTCCGTATCATCATCAGCACCTGTCGCCCTGGAAGGACCGGTCACAGTAGAATGGTTGGGATCATAGCGGGCAGCAACAGGGTCAAAGTATCGCTGAGCCTCTAGATCATCAATACGATACCCACGTCTTGTGGGATCACGAACCATGGGAATAGGACCACAGGGTTGTGAGTAAGGTTGTATGAAACATCCCACACAGAGTTGGATATGGCTTAAAGTTGAAGGGTGGTACGAAAGTCCATGGACCGAAACTGATCCATCATGAGAGTCTGAAATGACTCAAGAGTAACACCACCAGGAGGATGAGTAGGATGTGGTCAACAGCTGATGGGTCAATTGTAGGAGGAGAAGCCTAAATGGGAGCAGTACGACAATGCTCGTAAAGATAAGCAGGAGCAGCATCCTAAGCAGAGTCATCCAAAGTGACCTCAAAGTGCTGAAAAATGATAGGCAGATACGTCGCATAGAGAAAACGTCGTGGTTTCTTGCGACACTTTACCATAGTGGCGATGATAGTCTTAGGCAGACTGTAGGGAAGACGAAAGTGAAGATGATAGATAGCAGAAAGCTCCAAATATGAAATCTCATCAATGGCGGTATTTTCTGGAATAATAGTAGAAAATACCATTCTATGGAGGTTATAGAAGTAGTTATTCAAGTGTTCAGGGTAAAGAGTGCCTTTGGGACGAGAGTTTGGTGCACACAACGAATCACTAAAAGAATCAAAATTTGTCCCAACAAGAAATTGTACCGAGGTGATATCAATTAATGCTTCCCCGTTATTGGAAATATGAAACATGATTGCCAAATCATCACCATCAAACTTGATGTCAATTCTGTCAACTTTTGATTTACCGTGCCGTTAGTGATCGATAAGTTACAATAGAACATGCAGATTGCATTAGAATGAATTGGATAACTAGATTGAACTAAATCTACTAACTCAAAGTGTTCAAAAATCTTTGATGAAAGCCATTAAACCATACATTGGATGCATCTTATGACACAAAAATAAAATCATCAAAAAAATCACCATCCAGTTTGGAGGGACCAATAAAAAGAGGCCACCTCATGAGGAGTAGGGGACGAACCTTCATCAACTTTCCTTTTCTTTTTGGAAGAATGAGGAATTTTGGGAGCCATTCGAAATTGATAAGGATGAAAGGAGTGGAAATATACCAAAATTGATGGTAGACAGTAGAAGAGAATCTCGAGAGAGATGCAAATCCAAGTTTTGAGAGCTTGAGAAGCTTGGAGGAAGTAGAACTAGGAGGTTAGGGTTAGGATTTTCGGTGGAGTTTTATGGAGGTTTGGTAAAGAAGATGATAATTTTGAGGGTTTAAATAAAGGGGAACTCGATTGTCCAGCTTTTCTTAGGATTCACCCAGACCGAGTTCTGTTCGAGTTCGGCTAGAACTCTGACCGAGTTTGGTCCATGGGTGATCGGGACAGACTTTGGAAAGTGTGCGATAGAGTTTTAACATAAATACAAATTTAATTAGAAATAGTTGTACTGAAAAATATTAATTAATATTAATTAATTAAAATACATAAATCGTATCGAACATTTTGGGTTAGCTGCAGGGGATAGATCCCAGTTAGCGATAGTCAGAAGACTAGTACACCGTGTCGCTTCAGGCTATTTACACCTATGTGACAAAAGGACCCGTTCGGCTTATAACCAAAATAATTTCTATATATTTATGAGTCTTAATCAAATAACATTTAAATATATTACTTCAACATCCAAAATTTTTAATTCTCTTTGTATAAAGTTAAAATGATCTTCAGCCAGAGGCTTAGTGAAGATGTCAGCTAGTTGATGTTCAGTGTCAAAAAATTCTAATATCTCCCTGTAAAACATGATCTCTAAGGAAGTTATGTCTAATTTCTATGTGTTTAGTGCGAGAATGACATATAGGATTCTTCGTGAGATTTATAGAACTAGTGTTATTGTAGTAAATAGGGATGTGGTTAAACGATAACTGATAGTCTTCCAAAGTTTATTTCATCCACAAAATTTGAGCACAACAACGTCCCGCGGCTATATATTCAACCTCAGTTGTTGATATTGCAAAAAAAATTTGTTTCTTAGAAAACCAGGAGACCAATGACTTTCCTAGAAAATGACATGTGTCGCTGGTACTTTTACAATCGACTTTGCATCCAACAAAATCCACGTCCGAGTAACCTATCAGGTTAAATAAATCGGTTTTAGGATACCAAAGACCAGTCGTTAAAGTTTCTTTAAGGTATCGTAGGATACGCTTAACAGCGCTCACATGTGATTCTTTATGATAAGCCTGATATCTAGCACCTAAGCATATAGAAAATATAATGTCAGGTCGACTAGCAGTTAAGTATAGCAAACTACCAATCATACCTCTATACTTATGTACGTCAGTTGATGTACCACTTTCATCTATATAAAGCTTTGTAGATGTTGCCCAAGGTGTGCCAATAGGTTTGACGTTATCCATGTCAAATTTCTTTAGCAAGTCTTTTGTATACTTTGCCTGATTGATGAATATCCCTTGTGAACTTTGTTTGATTTGTAGCCCAAGGAAGAATGTTAGTTCTCCTATCAAGTTCATTTCGAATTCACTCTGCATACACTTAGAAAACTCATTACATAGCATCTCATTATTTGATCCAAAAATTATGTCATCTACATATATCTGCACTAATAAAATATTTTTATCGAAAGATTTTATAAAGAGAATAGAATCAACCTTCTTTTTTGAAAAATCGTGTTCAGGCAAGAAGAAACTAAGACACTCATACCATGCACGAGCTACTTGTTTGAGACCGTAGAGAGCCTTGCGAAGCTTGAATACGTGATCAGAATTTTTGAAAACTTCGAAGCCAGGAGGTTGTTTTACAAAACCTTCTTCTTTTATAAAACCATTTAGAAAAGCACTTTTAACATCTATTTGAAAAAGTTTGAAAGCATGAAAACTTGCACAAACACAAAGCATATGAACGGACTCTAGTCTAGAAATTGGAGCATATGTCTCATCATAGTCAATGCCTTCTTCTTGATTATAGCCTTGAGCTATTAGACGTGCTTTGTTGCGTGTGACTGAACCATTCTTATCTAACTTAGTACGGAATACCCACTTGGTACCAATGATCGGATGATCAATTGGTCAAGGAATAAGTTCCCAAACTTGTTTCCGTTCAAATTGGTTTAGTTTCTCTTGTATTGCAGAAATCTAAAATTCATCATTGAAAGCTTCTAAAACATTTTTAGGTTCTATTTTGGAAATAAATACAACATTAGCAACTCTCTCTCTCTCTCTTGTGCTTGAGTGAGTACTTACACCTCTTGATATATCACATATTACTAGTTCTTCTGGATGATCTGGCGTAAATCGCAATCGTTTCGACATACTCTCCAGGTAGGACGAGGATGGTGTATCATCTTATGTTTTGTTAGAGGGAGTTTTTTCTTCTTCATTGTAACTATCATCATTGTGTTGACTATTCAGCTTGTCAAATATGATGTTTATTGACTCTTCAACAACCCGTGATCTCTTGTTGAATACTTTATATCCTTTTCTCTTTGCAGCAAACCCCAAGAATATGCCCTCATCAGCTTTTTTATTAAATTTTCCCAAGTTGTCTTTTGTGTCCAAGATGAAACATCTGCAACCAAAGACCTTGAAATAATTGATGTTAGGAGTTCTATTAAACCATAATTCATATGGAGTCTTTTTAGAGATTGGTCTAATAAGAACTCTATTCAAAATAAGGCAAGATGTATAAATAACTTCTGCCCAAAAATATTTTGAAAGATTGTGTTGGTTTAGCATTAGTCTGGCCATATCGCCAAGAGTTCTATTCTTTCTCTCCATAACACCATTCTGTTGAGGAGTTCTGGGGCAAGAGAATTCGTGTGATAATCCATTTGAATCACAGAAGGATTTAAATTCATGATTATCAAATTCTCCTCCATAATCACTTTATATCCGAGTAATCATGAATACTTTCTCATTTTGTACCTTTTTACAAAAAGATACAAATTTAGAAAATGGCTCATTTTTATTTGCAAGAAAGTAAACCCAAGTATACCGTGAATAGTCATCAACTATCACGTAAGCATATAGCTTACCGCCAAGACTGGCGACTCTACTTGGTCCAAACAAGTCCATATGTAATAATTGTAATGGTCTAGAGGTACTTACAGCATTTATTGATTTGAAAGGTGATCTAAATATCTTGTTCTTTTCACATTCGACACATACAATATCTTTCTTGAATGTAATATCAGGTAAGCCTCTTACCAGTCTCTTGGTGGACAATCTTGCAATAGTATCCATGTTCTTATGTCCAAGGCGCATATGCCATACCCAGCTTTCATCTTGAGCTGTGAACATACACTTTTCTGTATGGTTAGTCTTTTTTAACAGATATAGTACATATATGTTGTCCTCGCTTATTCTCTCAAAGGAAGTTATTCCAGAAGTTTTATCACAAACAAAATATTTACTTTTAACAAAATTAATTTCATAATCATGATCAGTCAGTTGACTAATACTTAGCAAGTTATATATTAATTTTGTTACTAAACATACAACTTTAATAATTGGTGAGGGAGAAGTACCTGTGTCATCAATTCCAATAATATGTCCTTTCAGGTTGTTCCTAAAAGGAGGCATAGCCTTCTTTCTTCATTGATAGAGTTGCAAACAATATGTTATCACCTGTCATATACTTGGAGCAACCACTATCGAGAATCTACTTGCTTCTAGTTGGAGGTGGAAGGTCCATCTACAACACAAGTTGAAGATGTAACCTTTGGTACCCACTTTCTTGAGGGTCCTGATTTGTTAGCTTTTGGAATCCATATATGCACATTCAAATCTACTAGCTTTCTAATCTTATATTGATGTGATACATGTCCTTTTATAACACAATAGTGACATGTAGCAGAAGTGTTAGTGCTATGTGTACTTCGAAGATTATGTATATGTGATTATGAAGAAGTGTGTGTTTTCTTATTGTGTGAAAAGGTATATATATATATATATATATATATATATATATATATATATATATATATATATATATATATATATGTATGGCTTCTAGAAGTTCTAGTAATGTTGGTCGTGTTGTGTTTGTGCTTAACCTTGTGACTTATGTTCACTTGAGCTATAGGTTTGACAACCTATTTGCCCAGCTTAATCTCTAACTTTTTAGAGATGTCACAGGCTTCATTGTATTTGGCCTTGAGTGCATCTATTCTCTGAGCAGCAATATTGTACTTCTTTTTCTCTAGTTCATAGAGATCATTAAGTTTTACATTTTCTTGATTAGCTTTCTCAAGCTTTTTAAGAGTATTATGTAAGCTTAACTTTAAAAGTACTCTCATTTGTGTTACTAGAAGAATCTCTAATATCTTCTAACATTTGAGATTGCTTAGAAAACTCAGATTGTTTAAATTTTAGCTTCTTCTTAGCACTTTTGTACAAATCCATCATTTTTCTCCAATCTTCTAACAGATCAGTGAAAGCATCAGACAGTTCATTAAAAGTAAATTCTTCATAGAGAGGGTTCGATATTACCTTAGCATCTGTAGCCATAAAGCAAATGTTTACTGTGTTGCGAGGCTTCTCTTCTTCTTCAGAGTCACTAGCTTTGCTTTCACACCAGATGCTAGTGTTAGCATAGTTTCCAGTCGAAGTCCTTCTCTTGCTTGATTGATCATTCCTGCTTCTCTTTCTTATAACAGGAAAATCTTTCTTGATGTGACCTGTTCTTTTGCAACTTTAGCAAATTGTTTCTTCGTTGTCTTTGGAATCTTTTTTCTTTCGGCTTGACTTCTCATATTTGAGGAATCTTCTAAAATTCCTTGTCATGAGGGCCTTTTGCTCGTTGTCTGAGCTGTCTCTCACTTTCGTCATCGAAAGCAGTCATGTGGTTGACTTTGAATGCTATCGCCTTCTCTTTTGGTGCCGACTCTTCAAAATCTTTCAGGTCTAGCTTATGCGTCATAAGTTTTCCCATAAGGGTTTCAAGAGCCATTGTTGTGAGATCATTTTCTTCAATAATGGCCATCGCTTTAGGATCCCAGTTATTCGTTAGCCCGTGAAGTACTTTTCGAATCTTCTCATAATTTTTGCATTCTTTTCCAAGGGAAGATAGAGGATTAACAATATCTAGAAACTGAGTAAACATATTTGTAATTGTCTCATTCACTACAAAAATTCATCCATTTATCGATGGCTATACTCGTCAAAAATCCGTCGGTAAATGTAATTACCGATGGATGGTCGACGGATATTGGTTAAAAAAGGTCGTCGGAAAAAGCCTCGTTGCTAACTGTAATCCGTCGGCAAGTAGTCGCCCAGCGACGAATTAGCGACGGACTGCCGTCAACCATACTCGTGTAGTTTGCGACGACTCGCCGACGGATTATCGTCAAATCATGTATCAAAAAAAGTAATGACGTATCACTTACCGACGGACATATCCGTCGCTACTTGGTCGGTAAATGAGTATCAGAGAGTTTCTGATACGCAAAATCCGTCGCCAGTCAGTCGCGAATGGTCGCTAAGTTTTGACGGAGCCACGACAAAATACCGACGAAATATTCGTCGACTCGGTTCTGTGAATTATTCATATTTCCAGAACATTGGCGACGGATAAACCATCGTTACTCCGTCGTGCGTCGTCGCTAGACCGTCGCCAATCGATCGGCATTATAGCGACGGATTATCCGTCGCCAATGTTTTACCGACTACTAGCGACGCCATACTGACGTAATATCCATCGGTCCTATACAGTGAATCTTTCATAATTCGAGAACCTTGGCGACGGATATTTCGTCGGTGTTTAGTCGCTCATCCGTCGCTAACTGGGAATCACCCAGTTAGTGACGGATAGTCCGTCGGAAATTGGTCGCCAATCCATCGGTATCTGGGAAATTTTTGAAAAAAAGCATAAAACTGGGCATTCCCAATATACACAATTCCAATATACAAAGCACACAAATAATCCCAAGCAATTCCAATATACACAATTCCAATATACACAATTCCAATATACAAAACACACAAACAATTCCAACACGCAAATAATCCCAAGCTTTCAAATTGTTCATACAAATATTCAATATTTAAATACAAATATTTAATATTCAATATTTATAAACAAAATAATCCCAAAAATATAAACATCAACGACGCGGGCTGCGTTCTTCCGCTAGTGGTGGTACTCCCTGCTGCGACCGTCTCATATACTCCTCCACCAAGTACGACGGCAATCCCTCCAAGACATGGCTTGAAAGTTGACGCAGCTGCTCTGGCGTCATCATGTCAAGGAGGGCCGTCAAAGTAGGAGGCGGTACGATAGGGACAGTAGGGTCAAAAGAAAGATGCTCGGCGGAAGAAGGACCGGCATCACTAGAAGGACCGGCAGCACCAGTAGAAGGATGTATGTACGTGGACAACTGCGTCTGAATCTCCGACACCGCCTCGTTCAGATGCGCAAGCTGGGACCTCACATCATCGTCTGCCGGGGCCGCAGAAGGAGGCAGAGGAGGTAGAAATCTTGGAGTTGTCGAGTGTAAATTAGCCAGGGAGCCGACTCTGTACACGCGTCCTTTCCTATAGCCGCTGAAAGTATCTACGAATAAGTCGTCGTAGCGAGTTGCCGTAGAAGAGGGCGTCCCGATGGGCGTCGTTTCGTCGACATTCTCGGGAGCAGATTGCTGAATCCGAATAAGGGCCTCACGATATGCAGCCTATCAAATGAATATATTTATTATACTATAAGTTTACCTAAGTTATAATCTAAATCCTGTGTTACCCTAAGTTATAGTCTGAATCCTAAGTTTACCTAATAAGTTATTGTCTGAATCCTAAGTTTACCTAAGTTATTGTCTGAATACTTATAATTCTAACATAAATCTCATAAATGTAAGTACTTACATCCGTCGCCTTGGCCCTTTCGTCGACGAAGCTTCCGTTCTTCCGCCTCTTATGGACATACTGGAATACATCGTGCATGGTGACCGAGTCAGCAGGTTTTTCCTCCTTCAATGCCTGTTGGGTCTGCATATGAAATATTCGTAGAATTTAATTAATTAAGTATATTAATAGTACCGAATTAGATAGTGAATGAATTTGCGGTATCTCACCAGATCTGCAAGCGTCGC
Source organism: Iris pallida (assembly GCA_029216955.1). NCBI lineage: Eukaryota > Viridiplantae > Streptophyta > Magnoliopsida > Asparagales > Iridaceae > Iris > Iris pallida. Next base: position 336,239 of record JANAVB010019796.1, on the reverse strand, counting down.
TGCGTGGGGCTTTGATCCCCCCGTATGTCCCAGCGGCCCGTCGTTTTGCTTTTGCTTTTTTCGATTTCTCCTTAAAGGCAGGAGCATCCACCTTCTCCAAGAGTTGCTTATAGTAGTCCTGTCGGATCCACTTCTTCTTTGAATGTGCCGTTCGAAGGTCATAAACTGCATCTCGGATCTTCTTTCTGGCGGCGCTTCTATAGGTCCTGCGGATCGCCTCCTCGCGATGGAGGGGAGACACGAGAAGGTCCTCTGACATACAAATTCAATTATCACGATATTAAAAAAATAGTTGATTAAAGAGTAATTAATAATTAATCATAATATACCCTCATCTTGTCGAGCCAGCGGTACTGCAAGTCTAGGGGTACCTCAAAAAAATTGAGGTAGGGGCCATGGTAGTTAGCCCGGATAATCTGCCCCAGAAGCCTGGTAGCATCCCACGGAAAAAACCTACAAAGAAGCAACGACTGGATTATTAACTTGAATAAATAAAACAAATTTATTATATTAACTTAAATTTACTTACGCTTCACCCGCGGGCCATAGCTCTTATCGAAACTCGCCCATCGGCCTCTCTGGTGGTGTCGGAGGATCCGCGACTCCGTGCATGTACTCGCCAGTCACCGAATGTAACTGAATATGGGGGTACTTCGGGGCCCACTGTCGTTCAGCCGCTGGTGGATCTACTGGTGGATCCGCTGGCAGAACGGATCCGCTAGCGGATGTAGACCCCATCGACGAATGTGTCGATAGCCCCTGGGTAGATCGACGGCAAAATAAGTCTGTTCCCGGGGTACTCTCCGGGTCGGGCTCGCTAGATGGGACACCGTTAGGGAAGGCTGAATACGACCACGACCACCACCACGAGCACGACCACCACCATGACCATGGCCAGTACCACCAGCACGACGAGTGCTAGCCATTAGCAGGTCGACGAGTGACGCCATGAATACAAGAACAACTATGATTGCCATCTGCAACAACAATATATAGAAGTTTAAACTGAATTCATATAAGTTAGTTATAAGTGCTTTTATGAGGTCAAAATAAAATCACATAATTGAAAGTGTTTTTAATATATACTGATATTTAATCTAATCATCGTCATCGTCTTCGTCCTCGTCCTCAGCCTCATCCTCATCCTCATCCTCGTCCTCATCCTCATCCTCATCCTCATCCTCATTCTCATCATCGACTTCATCTGTATCCACATCATCATCAAGTTCTTCTTCTTCTTCTTCTTTTTCTTCTTCTTCTTCATCCTCATCCTCAATAGTTGGGACAAGACGTCTCTTTCTTCCCTGGTTGACAGCTAAGTCTTATGTATCAACCTCTTCCTACCCTTTATTTTCCTCAACAATATTTTTAACATCCATGGTATCCGAATGTTGTACCAAGTATTGGGACTTTTCGATCTGGTCCTCTTGGTATGCTGGGTCTCCAACGTTGAATGTATTTCTAGATTTAATATTGAATACTGCCCACCTGTCAAATCGATCTCTGCAACGCCTTGGGTAGCTTGTATAGTAGACTTGAATAGCCTGACTTGCTATCGCAAACGTGTCGGACCCTCTATACCTCCTGTGATGATTTATATCGACGAATCTAAATTGTTTATCGATTCTCCAACTGATATTTGGTATCGTATCGAACCCTCACATTTGAACATCATAATATGCATATCATATGGGACACTATATTATAAATCTATAATATCTCGAAGCACTCCATAATAGTCAAAGTTCGGCTCGTCGTCATAGATGATGCCTCTTATGCAAACACCAAAATCCTTGGTACTGAAGCCGTCATTGAGAAATTCGCCATTTATAGCATTCTGAGTTGCCTTAAACTTGAAGCCATTAACGACATATCCTGGCCAAGTTTTTACATGCTTCTTCGGTCCCAATGCCAAATAACGAATACTATCATTTGTGAGTGTTGTTTCACGCAATAAAACCTGTAAACAAATATTGATAATTTAAATATTTTAGATGCATATATTTTAATGATAGCCACATAAATTATTATCTCAGTTACTTATGTATTTGCGAAACCAGGATAGAAAGGTACAATCAACCTCTCTTTGAAGTCCTTCATCGGTAACATCGGGTGTCCTCATTTGGACTTCATCTCTAAATACACTATTAGAGAGTAAGAATAAGTGTAGTCAGTTACTTCACCAAATTAGAGATTATAACGAGTGTAAATGTAGTTACTTACTTCTCCAAATCTCTCACTTCTTGTATGTCACAATTTAACAAGACATATCGGTGAACGGCATCATACTCATCGTCAGTCAACCACCATTTCTTACTAGACCCAATAGGCTTGCCCCTTACATTGGATATGCCTCCATCCTCAACGTCCTCGTCATTCCTTTGAGGTCTATTTCGATTTGTCTTAACATGAGTATCGAAATAAATGGAGCAGAAGTTTGATACCTCCTCAATAAGATATGCTTCGTATATCGAAGCCTCTATATGAGTCTTGTTGCCAACTTTCTTCTTTAAGTGGTATAAGTATCTAGAGAGAGAGAAATTATCAGTATAGTTAAAAATGAAATTCAACTTAAATTATGTCGATTTTTATGTAACTCTCAAATGGGTACATTCATCGATAATGAACAAGTGCACCGACACGGGCTTCGTATGCTAGATGAATCGGTAGATGCTCCATGCTGTCGAAGAAGTCCGGAGGAAATATTTTCTCCAACTTGTAAATTGTTAAGACAATCTTCTCCTCAAGTTCAACCATGTGTTGCACTGTCAACTTAGCTGAACAAATATTCCTGAAGAATGTAGATAGCTTGGCCAACAGAACCCATACAGAAGAAGGCAACAACTCTCTGAACGCAATGGGCAGTAATCTTTCCATAAACACGTGGCAGTCGTGACTCTTCATTCCCATTAGCTTGCGTTCATTGAGATCAACACATCTAGAAAAATTTGACACATAGCCGTCGGAAATCTTAAAGTTGATATCCACTTGCAGATTATTAATCTATTTTCCTTGCTCAATGTGTATTGTGCTACCGGCTTAGTTAATTGTCCACCAGCTCCCTTTTGTATTAAGTTCAGATGAGGACGTTTGTATATCTCGGCAATGTCTTGTCTTGCTTTTGGATTGTCCTTCGTCTTTTCTTTAATATCCATGACGGTATTGAAGATATTATTGAACACATTCTTTTTGATATGCATGACATCAAGATAATGCCCTATAAGATTATCTTTCTAATAAGGCAAGTCCCAGAAGATACTCTGCTTGGTCCAGTTATGGCTTTGTCCGAACCCATTGACACAATTGTTCGATGGATCTTCAATTACGGAGGGCAAGTCCTTTATATCATCCCAAATATCGTGTTCCGACAATCTGGCAGGCGGATACGAAAATTCTTATTTTCTAGCTCTGAACGCGTCCTTGTTCTTTCTCCAAGGATGACTCGCGGGCAGAAATTGACGGTGACAGTCAAAGAACGAAGTTTTTCCTCCATGCTTAAGGCGGAACGCCTTACAATTTTCCATGCATATCGGACAAGACATCCTACCGTGAGTACTCCATCCCGACAACATACCGTATACTGGAAAATCATTTATTGTCCATATCAGTGAAGCTCTCATCTGAAAGTTCTGTTTCCTGGAAATATCATAGGTCGCGACGTCGATTTCCAACAGCTGTTTAAACTCATCCACCAATGACTGTAAATATATATCGATGTTCTTCGTCAGATTTTTGGGACCCGGTATGATAGCTGTCAAGAACATATAAGGAGTCTTCATACACATCTATGGTGGCAGATTATAAGGGATAAGAATGACCGGCCAGCAGGAGTATTGAGATCCCGACTGCCCGAAAGGGACGAAGCCATCAGAACTTAGCACCAGCCGTACATTTCTAGGCTTTGTAGCAAAATTTGGATGACAGAAGTTAAAATGTTTCCACGCCTCTCCGTCCGAAGGATGTGACAATTTTCTATCGTCCTTTGTGCGTTCTGCGTTGTGCCACGTCATGCGTTCAGCTGTATTCAGAGACATATACATCCTCTGCAAGCGCTTCATGATCGACAAGTAATACATATACTTGTAAGGACGTCATTTTCTAGTTAACTTTCCTTTTCCTTTTACTGGCTTGTAACGATCCGCATTACATAAGCTGCAACTTTCTATGTCCTTCTTCTCCTTATAGTACAACATACAACTGTTGCGACAACAATCTATCTTATCGTACCATAGTCCCAGTTTTCGGATCATCATCTTTGACTTATAGAAATTTTTTGGGAGCCTTTTTTATTCTTTCGGTAAGATCTCTCTCGCTAGTTATGTAATTCGATCATAGCAAGCTTGTGGCAAGTTAAAATTAGACATTATGCTCAATAACTGTATCGTCACTAATAGTACGGAATGAGTATCACAACCAGGATGTAGAGGAGTATCTGCATCCTAAAACATATCATAGAAATCTTTCGCATCGGGATTAGGATCCTCCGGATCAAAATTAGGCCCTGCCGTATCGTACACCATAACTCGTGCAAGATTCTACAGGTCTCCATAATCAACAGAGCATCCTTCGTCTTTGATGATAAAATCCGTTGCCGCATTATCATTAAAAGCATAAGTAGCAGCATTCGTAACCTGTCTTTTCGCATATAGTTGCGATGACCACATGTCATAATCATGTACGAAACCCTTAAGGGTCAAATGGTCTCTCATAGTCACTACTTCTTCGTAACGTCTATTACGACAATTACAACATGGACACTTGATTTTGGTACCGTCCATGTACTAGGCTTTGCTCATGGCATACTTAAGAAACACTTCTACGCCTGCCTCAAAATTGCCACTCATAACTATTTTGCTCTCGTGTTGTCGTTTGTACATCCATGTACGATCAAAGAAGTAACGATCTATCGCAGATTGGAGGTAAAAATCTGTATCATAAGACTAACAGAATTACTATGTAATCATATACTCACCAATAACCGGATATAACTTGAGTCCTTGGGCCTATTGTACAGTAATTGGTGGATCCGCTGGTATAGGCCAGATGTACTTAGTTTCGACAGTATCAGATTAGTATCGGTCTATCGGTTTGGTATAGGACGTATCAGATTGGTATTAGCCTTAACAAATTGGTATCGTCCTATCCGATATGTACATGGATTAGTATTGGCTGTATCGGCATATCAGATTAGTATCGGCAGTATCAGATTAGTATCGTGGAAGGTTTAGTAACAACTGTACTTGGTTTTCTCTCTTCTCGATCTAGAATACCATTGCAAGAGAGTCACCAGATCGTGATTGGCCAGTTACAGTAATATACATGCTTCCTTTTCCATCAGGAAAAGCGAGATTGAAAAGGAAGCATGTATGTTCTGTAACTGGCCAGCTACGCTCTCGTGACTCTCTTGCAATGGTAATCTAGCTCTAGAAGAGAGAAATCCAAGTACAGTTATTACTAAACCTTCCACCATACTAATCTGATACTGCCGATACAAATCTGATATGCCGATACCTATCGGATATGGCCGATACAGAATCGATAAGGCCAATACGAATCCTAGCTATACGGCCGATACATATCGGATAGGGCGATACCAATTCGCTAAGACCAATACCAACCGATACGGCCTATACCCAATCGATAGACGATACTAATCCGATACGGTCAATAATTATAAGTACCAACGGTCGAGAAGGTTGATCTGCTGGTACATCTATGTACAATCAACGAAGTAACGATTCATTTCAATTTGGATATAAAAATCCTATCATACGACAAACTAAACATAATTAGTTCGATACCGATACCGATTCCGATACTCAACGAATTAGTCCAATACCGATACCGATACAGATTGGTGGCGGGACGAGCCATAATTCGCTGATTTGGTTTTGGTTTTGGTTTCGAACATACTAAATTTTAAAAAATTCGGTTCGGTTTCGGATTTGAATATACTAAATTCGGTTCGGTTTCGGTTTTTTAATATACTAAATTTACTTATTCGGTCTCGGTTTTGAATATACTAAATTCGGTTCGGTTTCGGTTTTGAATATACTAAATTCGGTTTGGTTTTCAATATACTAAATTTACTTGTTCGGTTTAGGTTTTGAATATACTAAATTCGGTTCGGTTTCGGTTTTGAATATACTAATTCAGTTCGGTTTCGGTCCAAAGTTTATATATACTCCTCTCTCTCTATATTTATACTCCTCGAATATATATATATATATATATATATATATATATATATATATATATATATATGTGCGTGTGTGTATATATATATATATATATATTTATATATATATATATATATATATATATATATATATATATATATATATATATATATATATATATATATATATATGCGTGTGTGTGTGTGTGTGTATGTGTGTATGTGTGTGTGTGCGACGAATATTTATATATGTGTGTGTGTGTGCCGAATATATATATATACTAGTCATAACCCGTGCCCATAGGGCATGGTTCATTTAAGGTATTCCCCCTCAAAATCTTGGACCCCCAATTTTAAACGAACAATAATAATTATGAGGCCGCCATCAAAATATTAAATCCCAACCACTACTGGATGTGAATTTTCTTTGGATTTCTCATAAAACCCCACTCTCAATAATGCTCATCCACAACCATTATGAGTGCAAATCCCACTCTTTGGATTCCCCATAAAACTCTACTCTCAATAATGCTCATTCCCCATAAAACCCAATTCTCAATAATGCTCATCCACAACCATTATGAGTGCAAACCCCACAACCGTTGATTCACCAAGATTAAATCCCAACCACTCTTTATCTTGGCACAGTCAGCCCTAGGATTCAAAAACCTTTGTGTTTTATATAATATATATATATATATATATATATATATATATATATATATATATATATATATATATATATCTGTGTGTGTGTGCGTGTGTGTGTGTGTATGTGTGTGCGTGTGTGTATTTGTGTATGTGTGTGTGTATATATGTGTGTGTGTTTCGACCCCCCGCGGCCAGCCACCCCCGCGGTCAAACCCTAACCCCCCGCAGCCCACCCCCAACCCCCCACCACCCCCTCCCACCTCCACCCCCACGGCCACCCCCGCCCCCTACAGCCCACCCCCAACCCCCCCGGGCCAGCCTCCCCGCGGCCAGCCCTCCCCGCTGCCTGCCGCCTCCCACCACCCCCACCCTATCGCTGCCAGCACCCCCCGTGGCGACTCCCACCACCGCCAACACCCCCCGCAGCGACCCCCACCACCGCCAGCTTCACCCGCGACGACCCCCACCCCACTCCCCGTGGCCAGCCCCCCCGCGGCCAACACCTCCCGCTGTCCGCCCCCTCCCACCATAGCCAGCTCCCCTCCGCCCCCCACCGTCGCCCAAGAGAGAGAGAGTTACCTCGATGTACCGTGTCCAAGAGAGAGAGAGAGAGGAGAGAAAAAATTGGGGGGAATGAAATTTTCCTCCGTCGGTTCAACTTAAGCTAGGCTTTTTAACTTAGCGACGGATAAAATCCGTCGCTACTTAGTCGTTAATCTCACGCGATTTTTTTAATTTTTCCAACCACTTAGTGACCACTTAGCGATGGACTGTATGTCCGTGCTAATATCCCATCATCTGGTCGACGGATTATCCGTCGCTAAGTAGTCGTCAATTCCCCCGCCAACTAGTGACATTTTTCCGCGATTTTCTTAACATTTTTCTGCCAATTAGTGACTACCGAGTGACTACTTGCCGACAGATTTTTTATTCCGTCGCTATATAATCGCCGACGTGCCGACGGATAGGCGACGGATGTTCACCCTTAAAACAAATTGGTGCACGATTAGCCGGAAAGTCGTCGCCAGGTTGTCGGTAGTCCGTCGCTACTGACGACGGATTTATTCTGTCGCTAAAACACCGTCGCCAATTAACTGTATTTTGGTAGTTATTAGGCTTCATTTTGAAGGCCTCATGCTCTTGTGTTAGTCGTGAGATTTTGGTCTCCTTCACTTGTGAAGTGCCTTCATGAGTAACCTTAAGAAGTTTCCAAACCTCGCGAGACATGACACATGTTGAAACTCTATTAAACTCAGTTCTATCTATAGCATGGAATAAAGCATTAATAACTTTTGCATGAAGACTAGCTTGTTTCTTTTTATTGTCGATATATTTGTCAAATGGTTTTTCAACTATAACACCCTCTACCATAATAGGTAGTGGTTTCTTATAACCATTTATAACAATCGACCATAAATCGAAATCAAGTGACTTAAGGTAAAAGCTTATACGTGTCTTCCAGTATGTATAATTTGTGTCATCAAATAGGGGTGGCCTATTTGTTGATTGGCCTCCACCATTGCTTGGATATAAGGATGTCATATCTCAAGGAGTCTTAATCCAACTAGAGAGAAACTGTGTGCTCTGATACCAATTATAGGATCGATGGTGCCTCTATAGGGGTGAATAGAGTGGAGCGAAAAGTTACCAATTAAAAACTAAACAGATGAAGCAAATATGTAAATAAACTTAAATGCAACGAAGTAAAGTAATAAGTAAGTCGAGGCAAGAAAGCAATACGCAGACACCAAGGTTTATACTGGTTTTCCTTAAGAGGACTAGTCCAATTCGCGAGAACTCTTGCCTGCTATAATCCACTATTTTGAATAGAGATTACACCGCGTGCTTTGCTCCGAAGAACACGCCAACTTTAAAACGCCATATTTTTATTCGAAGCCCACAAACAAACTTCAAACACCTTTCTGAGAAAATATTTTATACACCAAGCATGTACAACTCGAATACTTCTAATCGGAAACCACCGACACTTAGAAGAATGGAAGTTGTCTTGGAGATTTGAAGATTGAAGCTCTTTAAGTAGATAGAAAGCTTTGGAATGAGTAGAAAAGATAAAGAATGAATGAGTGAGTAGAAATGAGAAATTCTTCTTTTTTTATAGGATTTTTTAGGACAAAGTTCGGGCAGAACTTGGTAGGCTGACATTCATAATTTTGAACATTGCAGATCCAAAAGAATAGAAACATGTAGCTGACTAGGAGTGATCCTAGGGGACCGAGTTCGGTCCGAGTTCGGGCAGACCTCAGCCCGAGTTCGGCTGCTTGGGTTTTAGGGTCTTTTTTGTTTAGGTAGACTTTTGGATGTTGGTTTGGCTTGGGATCAAAGATAGATTTATTTTTGGTTCAGAATAAACTTCTAAATGTCAGTGATCCCGACGCATAATTTTTTAGACTCAATAAAGAAAATATACAGAATAAAATAAAAATTCAGTTAAAACAAAATTTGCGATCTTTTATTTCTTTTTATATCGAGCTCGGAGTTTTAAGTCAATTGAAATCGGCTCGACCCTGGCTGAATGGGCCAACATCCTCAGGGTTTTATGAGTGCCAAAATCGTCACCAAAATAAAGGAGCTGACGAGAAGAATTCGCGAGAGCATGAGTACCAAAGACCAACTTATAATATATATAGCAGTTTCTGGCATTGCACACACATAATGTCTCCAAAAGCTGTGCTAGCTGTCTATCTAATGATATGGCTTCGGGACTATGCGCTCCATGGTGGCTCAGGTTCCATGGAAAGGGTGACCAAGAACCTTATATTGCCTTCTGTGAAGCTGGTATTCGGCCGTCGTTTATCCTTGCTGCCTGTAATGGTGTGCAACCTGCAGCGGGGTCTGCGAGAGTTTACCAAGGAGGTCCTGACTGTGAAGGAAAGAAGTGGGAACTTTTCTCGAGTGGAGTTTCCCTATCACTATTTGGTAGGGTGGTTGATACTACACCATCCTAATGTATTGAGCCCTGGCCCAGAGGAGGGGCATGTCGTCGGACAAGCCTTTATCTGCCGCTACCGCAGCAGGAAGTGGCTGCATACTAGTGTCCCCCGTTTGTCGGAAGCTTTTGTCCCATCTTCTAGGATGGGACATTTCTAAAGTTGGCCCATATTTTCTAGGCTTTGAAGCTGACAAAGAGTTGGAGGATATGGGCATAGATGTCATTACTCTTCCGAATTGGGGGTTTCGCTGGCTGTAATGCATCCATCCCTCGTATTTGGTATACTGGAAAGGAACCATTACTTCATGGAGTCGTATTTACTGAGCCGTTTTGCCTATCAATTTGGCTACAGCCAAACGATGCTTGACAACCCGAGTACCTGCTTGGGGGATATGAGGAGCCTGTTGGATGGAGCAAGGGCTTGGCAGGATTACAATGTTGGGTGCACGAAGGTGCAACTCATGGCTCCACTTCTGAACCTCCCCAAGCCGTATACCCTATATTCTGCCATCAAGCTCTGTTATTTGGCGAAGACTCTATCTCCCGTCTATGATAGAGAGTCAAGCTTCATCGTCAGAACTCAGCTGGAGGCGTCCAACATCATAATTGTGAAAACCCGGGCGTATCACCCGCCAGTACTCCAATACCGGTAGCTGCTCTAGTTGCCAGAACGGACGATCCTCCGAAGGAGTCTACAGGTAGCCAATTGAAGAGGCGTGCCCCAACGGGAGGGGGTCTTCTGCACCAAAAAGGCGGAAAAAAGTTCTGGCTTCCAAATCTGGGGCCACAATTCCCGCAGATAGGCCGACGAAACTTTTTTTTGGACAGGTAAATGAATTGTCATTAGTTTTACCATATAGTGGTTCATAACCTCTTACTTATGTTCCCTTTCATCTGCAGGGTACGAAAAAGAAGAAATCCAAGTCTTCGAAGCGAGACTCAAATGTATTCATTGAGAAGGATGTCGCCAGCTCTCCTGAAGAGCGTATACCTCCCTTGCAGAGTCTCCGATCGAGGGAGACCAAAAAGATGTTATCCGAGTTAATGCTCCAACCGCATTTGACTATGCATAGGATGACTTTAGTAATCTGATGGCGTCAAAGATTACTGAACAACCTTCGACGTGCTCTCTAGGTAATTTTGTTTATACCTGATTTGCATATATTGATAGCAGTAATGATCCTGTTTTGTTTGCAGATACACATCAAGTGGGGCCCTCGTAGACTGTGGAAGAACCGGCTGTGGGTACTGGTGAAGAGACCGCTGCCCAAACCCAGGAGGGGATGCTGCAAAAGATCCTCTCGAGAAAGAGGTGGATTGGGACTCGTCTTCTTCATATGACGTCCTAGAAGACACTGTTGGAGATGTCGAGGGGGACTTGACGACGGGTGGAGATGACCAGTCAGGATCGATCCCACCCTTGGACATGATAGAGAGGAACCGGTTTCGATGCCAATCCCTATACCTGCCCTAGTGACAGAGATTGAGGTGGAGAGGCAGGCTGTGCCGCCAAGTCTTACACCTGTCCAAGTGGCATAAACTGAGATGGAGGAAACGATCCTGCCTCCAAGTCCTATACCTGCTCTCTTTACAGGAGACAGAGTAGAGGAGCCTACCTCGGTACTAGGTACAATTTTTGAGCCAGTTGTGACGGACTTTGATGTTGGTGGGCCCTCCAAGCGAAGTCTTGATAAGGATAAGGGCCCTGCTATGGAAGAATCCACTTCCGTTCGTAACACATAGGGAACTGTGATGGGTCCTTCGAAGAGTTTGGCTACCGTGATCCCTGGCTCCAAGACTGTTAGTAGTCAGGCAGAGCCTACAGATGCTGAGATCCCAGTGGCACCTGGATCGAGGTCTCCTTAGGGGGACTTAAATCCTGAAGCTTCGGTGGCTGGAGGTTCGACGGTTGGGGTGACGGCTGTTCCATCGAGCTAAGGCGTCATATCACCGCCAAGTTCCACCATCCGTTCGGCTCACATGGGAACCTCGACGGTTCTCCCTATGATGCCTCAAGCATTAGCCGAGGTGGACGAGTACGTGAGATTCCTTGTCGAGGCTGAGAGAAGGGAATTATCTGCTGTACTGGAGGAAGGCCGGAGTTTTGTGATAGCCAAGGCAATGGTGATCCTACGAATCGGCTTGACACGGTCTCATCAAGGCCATAATAATAAGGCTGAGATCCTGGAGGTGTCGATTGCCGAACTCGACCACCATCTTACTGAGCTCCAAAAAATTTAGCAGAATGATCTCTCTGCACTGATAGAGGCAGATTGGCATAGGCTAAAGCTGAGTCAGCTTACTTGTCCATCCTGGCCATCCTGGAGCAGAGTCTAGCCGATGTCGAGATCAAGGAACAAGAACTTGCATCAACTATGTAGCATCGGGCTAGTCTACGAGAGACCTTGGGTGTCCATGTGGCAGAGGTTGACAATAAGATTCGTCTGCTCCAGGAACATCAGTCTCAGATTGTAGCAGATTCTGAACGGACGACAGCTGTCTATATCACGCTTAAGAATGAAGTAGCAAAATTCACTCGACATGTAGTCGACCAGTTCTATAAGAAGGAGCTGGATGCCAAATACGCAGCTGCTGTCACCTTCGAAGACACAAAAACAATGTTGAACGTCGAGTGTTGGTGACTGTTGAATCCAGGGCGGAGGCTTTAAAGCGTCGTATTGACGAGCTATCTACCAACCCTTAGATTCGTTCTCTTTGTATTTTTCTATGGCATTTGTTTGTTTCACTTCTTTTGAGATGTAGTCTTTTTTCTTCTTTTGATGAAAGAAATAGAGAACTTTTGCTTGCTCACTTGTCATGAACTTATGATTTTGTGGACTTAATATCTTCGACACACCTTGGTTTTAGGTACAGATGATAAGTTGGAATGGGGATAAAAATTGGTTGCCCACCACGTTTACTCAGAGATAATGTGGACATGATAAACAGGGGGTTTGCAGTAGAGTTTTCTTACTCAGAGGTGATAGGAACATGGTAAGAATAGACTCTATGGGGTTATAAAGAATAACTTAGAGGTAATGTGGACGTGGATGTTCTATAAGTAGAGTATAATAACCTAGAGGTTGTTGAATGATAATATTTTACTCAGAGGTAATGTGGACATGGTAAACATCCATTTTAGCATCATCTTACTTGGTGGTAAGATTAGGCTCTACGGGGATGTAGTAAACAACTCAGAGGTAATGTGAACTTGGTTGATCTACTGGAAAATAACGAGGGAATGTCAGCTGGGCTCCAAAAACATATGATGATCAAGAGGGGGTAAAATCGGTTACCGAATTCATAGATTTTGCTAGAGATATGAAAGTACATGTCAAAGTGCTTTATGCATAGTACTTTTTTAGGAACTTGTCATTGATTGGCATCATAAACAAGTCTCCGTTAGGTTTTGCGAGTCGGTAGGCACCATTAGAGTATACCGTCTCTACGATGAAGAGGCCTTCCCATTTGGGTTCAAACTTCTTCGATATTTTGTGAGTCATCACCATTGGCCTCCTGACTGATAGGACAAGGTCGTCCACTTGAAAAGTCCTTTGTTTGACCTTCTTGATGAAAGCCTCGGAGATGCGATCCTAATAGAATTTGATGCGCTGTTGAGCCAAAAGGCATTTTTTGTCCAGTGCCTCTAACTCTTGCAACCGGTGACGTTGATTGTCTTCCTCCGTTAACTAGTTCGTGATGGCCACTCGTAGCGAAGGGATCTTGATTTTGAGAGGAAGTACGACCTCGCTCCCATATACCAAGGAAATAGTGTATTACCCATCGGGGTTCGAACTGTTGTGCGGTAGGCCAAGAGGCATTCACCTAACTTCTTGTCCCAGTCATGTTTGTTACTCAACATGACTTTCTTAAAAAGTTTGACGATTATTTTGTTGAAAGCTTCAGCCAATCCGTTGCTGCCGGATTGTAGGCAGTCGATGTCACATTTTAAACGCGATTCTTATCACAGAACCTGGTAAACGCATGGCTTATGAATTGGACTGTTGTCATGGATGATCCTCTGGGGTACCCTGAAATGGTAGATGATGTGATGCTTGATAAAGCTGATCACCTTTGAGCTCTTTTCCTCTGACAAAGGTACAACTTTTGCCCATTTAGAGAAGTAGTCAGTGATGTCAAAAATGAAACGATGCCCTCTTGATGATAGAGGGGTAATCAATCCAACTATGTCCATACCCCAGGCTTCAAATGGCCAGGAGATGACCATAGGGTGTAAGAACTCCGAAGGTCGTTGGATGATATTAGCGTGCAGCTGACAGGCACGATATTTCTTGGCATACTCGACAGCATCTGCCATTATGGTAGGTCAATAATAACCCATGCGTCAGAGTCGGTCCTGTAGCTTAGGGTCGGGTTGGTGAGCTCCACAGGCACCATCGTGGGCCTCCCGAAGAGCTTCGATCGCCTCCTCATTTGATAGCCATTGAAGGAGAATTCCGTCGTATGAGCGACGATACAACATTTTGGTAGCTGTATCATAGCAGAATCAGAGATAGCGTATTTTGATAGACACAACTTCCTTCGGGTCGTCTGGGAGGATCCCGTAGGTTGCGAAGTCTATAAACGGAAATTGCCAGTCCTTGGCGTTGATACCGGCGTCTGCTAGCATGGCATGGTTTAGACACATGCATAGATTATTTTTGGGGCACATCAAATCCTGGCCAATTACCGTAACAAAGTGTTAGATCCAAAGAGGGGCCGCCAGGGAGGCAGCGAGGCCAGCCAGAGTGTCAGCTTCTAGATTTTACAGCCGGGGTACATATTTTATGAAGAACTTAGTTAAAGTAGAGATGATGTCCAGAGATGCTTTATCGTAGGGAATGAGATCCTCGAGACGGACCTCGTACTGCCCTCGAACCTGGTTGATGATAAGCTTCAAATTGCCATAGGACTCGAGGTGTTCAACCCCTAGCTATCTTGCTAACTGGTGTCCAGTGATAAGAGCATTGTACTCTGCCACATTATTGGAGAACGGCTCTATAGGGGAGTAGGCACGCTGGATACTTGGTTGTCTGGAGAAACCAAGACCCCCACTCCTGCGATGATTTGACCCTTAGGGCCTATTCTTGAAACGACATCGAAGAACAACCGCCAGACAGAGTTTTCTTCGGCAATGTTAGATTCCAGCACCTAGTCCGGAATATCCTCATAGAGTTTGGATGATTTCGGTATTGGATGTGCAACTAAGAAGTCATCTAGCGCTTGTCCCTTAGCAGCTTTTTGTGGAACAAATACAATATCATATGGTGATAGTAGTATCGCCCATGTAGCTAATCGAGAGTTTAGCACCCCAGGCTTGGTCATGAGGACTCTGAATGGATTGACTCGGGAGATGACTTGGATAGTCTGACCCGAGACATAATGGTGTGTCTTCTCCATCACGAATACCAAAGCTAGGTACTCTTTCTCAACGAGGTTGTACCGGTGTTCGGTCCCGATCATTGTCCTACTTAGGTAGTAAATGGCTTACTCGTAGCCGACATCATTGTTCTAAGCCAGTAAGACATGGAGGAAATGATCCATTGTACGGACGTAGAGCAGGAAGGTTTGCCCACAACTGATGCTACCAGAATTGGAGTATTTGTGAGATAAGCTTTGATGTCGTCGAACGCCGTTTGACACTCATCAGTCCAGACGTAGGAAACTCCTTTCCTCGTGAGCTTGGTAAAAGGTTGGCATCATCCAAAAAGATTTGCTATAAATTTTTTGATGTATGTGTAGGAACGAAGTCGTAAAGCAGAATACTCTAGAGGGGGTAAATAGAGTAGGCAACGGAATATTGCTAATTAAAAACTTGTTAGCAATAAGATCATAGAATTCAATCAATAATCACTGTAGCACCCAGTTTCTAAAATGAGGGTAATTTTGAACTTTTGAATTTTTAATTATTTAATAATGTTATTTAAATCATGATATGATTTATGGTGATTTTTAATCAATTTAAAACTATTTAAACCATGACTTATGATTTTGATGTTTTGCTAGTGCAACCCTAGAGACTGCATGACCTAGAGACTAACCTTGACCACGGGAACCTATCCATGTGATTAGGATAACTAATTGCAACTTTTTAGCCTAAGGATATTTTGGTCATTTTGTGAAATTGTAAATTATATTAATTAAATATGTGCTAGTTAACTATTTGAGACTTGACCTAGAATATTAGCCTAATCTAGATTAGCCTTGAGCTTAGAATCTTGATTAGAACCTTCCTACTAAGTGCCAATATTAGCAATATCTAGATATTTCTAAGTAAGATATTTTCTTCTTAGGATATTTGTAAGAAGAAGCCTTAGGACTAAATTGAACCAATAGGAGGACTTGGAATTATGTGGAGAAGCCTTAGCCACTCATCTACATCTAAACCTAACCCTAATTCATCTAGTGGCAGCCACAAATAGTAATCTCCCTTCCTATAAAGTATAATTTAGTAGCCCCCTTGCCTCTTTTAACACCTACTAAGAACCCCTAACTTGTTCTTCCCCAAATTCCTCCCCCTTTATCCAAATTGATCCCAAATTGAGGCTACTCTCTTGCATTAGGATTTATTTCATAAGTGGAGGCTAGTGGGGGCTTGCTTGCAAGAAGTGGAGCTCAATTGGACGTCGCTTGAGGAAGGAAACTTCTCATTTCGGAGCCCTTTACATTGAGTTTGAACTCTCAATAGGTAAAACCCTACAAACCCTAATGAATTCCTAATTTCTTTCCATAAATGCATCTATTTAGGGTTTCCCTAGGTGTAGCCCAAGTTTGGTAGGAAACCGTGTCCATTTGATGCCCGTATCGGACACGTATTAGTGTCCTTGTGCAAGTGTTCGACGAAATGCCTCATAGGACTTTTTGTTCTTAGTTTTCAAAACAAATTATATATTTTGGAAGCTTATTATGTGTAGATCACAACCCTAATCGACTGAGTCGATTTCTGACACGATTTGTGTCAGTTTTGGACACGGGAACACTGTGCACGAGACTTCGTGCACTGTCCTGCTACTGGATACGTCGTGTGCGCTGCACACGATACGGTTGGACATGAGACTTTAGGGGAAGGTCGGAGGCATGACTGACAATGTGCTCACCAAGTTTGGGTCAATATGGTTGGATGTTTGGGAAGTTGACGAGCATGCACTGATTTTACATTGTCACGCACACTGTCGAATCCCCCTGATACGCCTTTGTATCTAGGACACGTGACACCGTAGATACGTCTCAGTCACCTGGACACGTTCGCCTAGACCTAGCCTCCCTAGGGACTCATGCACGAGTCTTATAGTATCGTGTGTCGTGTCCTGGATCGATAGACACCTGTGCACGAGACTGTGTCTCAGTGCCCTGATGACACATATTGTTTTCTCCACGAATTGGACACGTAGACTCGTGCCACTTGGCACGAGGGTGGGGTCCGACATTGACAGGCCACCCCTAAAGTTTGGGGTGAGTTCATGTCGTGTCGAACACGAAATCCCACATGCACTAAATTTACACTATCACGCACACGCACGAGCAGTGGCTCTTATACGGCCCTCGTATCCTTCGTAGACACGGCGTGGACTCATGTCAGGGTGCTAGATATGTAGCCCTAGACCCACTCTATGACTGGACACGGACGTGACCCTCCTCGTGTTGTGTGTCGAGCCCTATTGGACTCGACATGGCCATACGAGGCCATACTGTACACTGTGCACTGATATATGTTTTTGTATACCTTGGCACTTCGTGTCCAGATTTGTGGACACAAGGACACCCCCCCTAACACGTGTATGTGTGTGTGACACCTCTGCACACTTGATTTGAGTTTTCATTTGGATTTTGAGTCAAAATCTAAATGTGAACATCTTGTTCACTAATACATGAAAACTGGGATTGGTTTTAAATGTTTATTATATATGTATACTGATATTTGAAACTGAATGAAGTTTAACACTTAGGGTTAGACACAATCTCTGAAACCTTGTTTCTTAAATGAATTCGAGTTTTGATTTGATTAAAATAGGTTTCGATTGACATGTACATAAGTAACTGTTTCCCAGTTTTAATGTTTTAGTTGATTACGATGAGTTAATGTGGTATTTAAATTCCTGAGTTAATGTGCAAATCTAAAATCCTGAGATATTGATGAGATTTCTGAATTTCTGAATATTGAGTATATATGTATACATGTAATGTTATGAATGATTGCAAGTTTTAAAGTATATATAAATGCCTATATATCAAGTATAGATGCATGTATATACATGCAATACGTGGATGATAAATGAAATGAATAAATGTAATGCAAGAATACATCCTAATCTAATGCAAGCATGTAGGTAATGTTATGAATGATATGATATATATGAAATGCATGGTTAAACTGAAACTGAAATCAGTCCCCTCTCCCTTTCTTTTCTTCTCTTTTCTATATGTAAATATGCATGTATATAAGGTAAGGTATAGTGTAATGTATATAATGTAGTATGTAAATGTATATATAAGTTTGATGCTTGTATATGTAATATATATGTAAATATATAGCTTCCCTATATATAATGTATATAGGTATTACTAATTATAGGCAATAGCCTATATGAGTCCTTTACTCTTGAACACTCACAACACACACACACCATCACTTATCTCTCTCATTCAAATTCTATGGGATTGCATACTTTATGTCCTTATATATCTATGCATATATATGGTAGTTTAGAAACTGGTTGATTTGTAATATATATATATATATATATATATATATATATATATATATATTTGTAATATATATATATATATATATATATTACAAATATATATATATATATATATATATATATATATATATATATATATATATATATATATATATATATAAAATAAAATATATATATATATATATATATATATATATATATATATATATATATATATATATATATTGTATATATACTTGATATGTACCTTATGAGTTTTGGTATGTCTAAGCTTGGCTAGACCTAGACTTGGTTTACTAGATTGGCCAGTTGACCTAGATTGGTAGATTGACCTAGTTTGACTAGAGTTGACCAAGAGTTGACTTTAGTATAGAATGACCTAGAATCATGTAGAATGTATTGCAAGTTTCAGTTTTACCATTTTGGATATATTGTGACTTGTGTTGCTCTAAATAGGAGTCAGATACCTCATCTCGGACGTTATATTCTCACATACATTCAGATCGTAGGCGAGTACATTCTCTGACTGTTTCATACTTGCTAGAATTTATATTCTTGCTCTAGATTACTTTACATGATGCTGTCACGTTATTATCATGGATTGTTACTACATGGATCTTGTCATGCGATGTTATCCCCCTTGGGGTGCATCAGATACAGTTGTTATGTGTTTTTCATGAACATCTTGTATTCATGTACACCACTATTCATGTATACTCTTGTGCAATCTTGTACTCTCATGATCACGTGAACAAATATGATAAAAATCTCTTGTACAAGGTAACATAACTTGACTGGATCCTTGTGTATTGATTGGGGAGGGTGAGTAGGAAATGGTTATGTGATCAAAATTCTGTCTTGTGAAATCTTATGAAAATCATGTATATATCCATTGTACACTCACGTATGATGGAGTTACCCATGCATTGTCCTAACCCATTTATATAACCATCTCATGCTCTAAATCACAGGTTACTTACAGTTCTTACTTATCATGTCTATATATCTTACTCTTTTGTATGCTTTATATTTCTCAACATGATATGAACTGCGTGAGATGTATTGTGCTCGCTCCTGTCCTGTCTAGACCTGTTGAAAATATTACAGATAATGATGATGATTGCCCTACCTTGTATTGGGCATATGAGGGTGACATTCAGGAGTCTGAGGAGCATCTAGTTCAGTAGAGGGTGCCTAGTTTAGTCTAGTACTTATAGCTTTTAATTTGTATTGGATTGTTCGATTGTTAGTTGAGACTTATTTATATTCAGGACTTGTATTTATTTGTGTTGGATATCTATGTGTGTTGTGATGACTTTACTTATATATTTAGTTCTTTTTTTATCTTATTCCATATCATGCTCTATCTTCCCTAGACTTGTGATTGAGATATAGAGTTGAGATGTTATTTTATACTTCTGTACGGAGATGACAGGTTTATATATCTTGTTGTTAGATGTTATAGAAGACCTATACAGCATTCTACTGCCGATACTGCGGCGTAGGCTGGACGTACCCACATTCTCGTGTCCCTAAACAGGGTGCAGGTCGCAAAAATCACAAAACAATAACTGTAAAAGAAATGAGATCAGAAGGCAAACGTAAACACAGCGATGTATACTGGTATAGTCCAGTCGGAAGAACTCTAGCTTCCAGTTGAATCCACTATTGGAAAATCTCGCAAGTTTTAATACGAAGTCCTTGCAACTTCTACAGACGCGAGCTTTGATATGAAGCACTTGACCAACTTCAATTTTGAAGAGCCTTTCTTCAATCAAGCCTCTGATTACAATTTCTCTGAAATCTTCTAGACCGTCCCGTATCGGCAAATTGACTAGAGAATTGTAACTGGCTTAAGATTTGAAAATGATAGCTTTTTAGAACTCTTTGGAAAGAAACGTAAGCTTAGAAGAGAAGAGATGAAAGTGAATGCGTGATTTGAATGATCAGAATTTATCTCTTTTTATAGTTTTTCCAAAGGCAAAACTCTGGCAGAATTCGGAAAGAATTCGAACAGAACTCTATGTAACAATCCGCAACTGAAGGAAGACCAAGTTTTTCAAACGTTCGAAAAACAAACGGTTACTTACCGAACTCTGGCCGATTTCTGTCAGGGTTGGTCAGGGTTTTTCAAAAGTGATTTTTGGGCTTTTTAAAATCCTTCAGAAGCTTTTGTAAATAAGGGATATTTTTCAAAAATATAGTCCATTTTTAAAAATGATTTTGGATAGCCTATTTGACTGTACGACTCGGTGTACAATGTATTCCTGGACTCAATAAAAGTAAAAATTATATTGCATAAAGAAATATAGACTCGAGTGACAAATATAGCTTCGGTCTTGAACTGAGTAGATATCTGATCTTGATAAGCGTCCAAGTGTCCAAAACGTCTTGAGTAAACATCTGAGTAGCTTTGTATATCGAGACAGAGTTTAATCAATTATTAAAATCAGGTTTGACCATGACCAATGGGCCAACAATCTCCTCCATTTTGATAATTGACAAACCTTGACGGATATAATATCTTTGGTATCTTTGATAAGACAAAAACAAATTTTGGTAAAAAAAATAGTTCCTGTAATCTTACAAAGAAAAGATGTTAGATCTTATTTCTCCCCCGTTGTCACTTAGCAAAATAATTGCAAAAGAGAAAGCTCCCCCGTAATATATGCATAAGCAATAATCAGTGAAGAAACAAAAATATATAAGAAATATTTATAGTGTTCACAGGCATGGTATATTAAAAAAATATCGAAGCATGATAAAGTGTGCCATAACGAGATATACTAAATAGTACTAAACTGATATAAATCTCTAAAGTAGAGAATAGAAAACGATGTTTAACAGACAAACATCACAGAAAATGTCACAAAAAGTTCTAAAACTAGCACAAATAAAAGTACTGATACTAGTTTGGAATGTCAGAGCATTTCTAAGTAAACAAAAACAATAAACAGTCACAATAGTACGACAAACTAGACAAAAATGTCTAAATCACATCTCATTCTCATCATCATCATCATAAGTAGTAGTAGTCCTAGCATGACCACCATGTCCAGAAGGACCAGCTCCAAATGTGCCAGCACCAGAGGTGTGTGGAGTATCACCCGAACCACGATACCAATCATAAGCATTCCCTGACTGGAATAGAGAATGGACCGCCTCATCCTCAATGCGGTAACCAGATACAGTGTCACTACCATATTTTAGCTTGAGGGTATTTTGGTCATTTGCAGAATTTTTGAAATTTATTTAATTTATTTAATTAGAGATTGCTATCTTTGAGTTTGACTTATTGAGACTTTGTAGACTAACCTAGAAGCTAACCCTAGCTATGGTGACCCTAGTCTAACTTAAGTTAACCTATTTTTAGTTATTAGAAACTTGTTTTAAATATGAGGATTAAGATTAAGTGAAATGGCTTATGACTTGTGACTTTGATTTTTTTTGACTTATGACTTAAGCCTATGGCCCATAACTAGAAGCCCTAACCCTAACCTAACCCTAAGTGGCCGGCCACACAAGGAAATCCCCCTATTAAATGTCTCCTCTCCTTGTTCTTGCCTCTTTTGTACTCAACCAAGTTTTAGAAGGAAAGGTAAATCTCCACTTTCCAACATTCCTAGTAAATTTATTTTTAATCCTTTTTTACCCAAATCTTTTGCGTATGATTCTAATCAACCTCTACTTGCTGATTTTGAGGAGCAATTTCAGTTTTAGAGCAATTGGGAGGATTTGGCTAGCAACATGAACCGTTTGATTTGGGGCTTTTCCTTTATTCTTGCAACCTATAGGTAAACCCTTCTAATTCTATTTAATTGCTATTTTTATTGCATGGTAGCCTAGATCTAGGTGTCCCTAGCTATAGTGAGAGTTTGGTGTCCATTGCATGTGTTTTTGTGTCCATATCGGACACGTATCAAACTCCTAGGCTAGGTGTTTGTGGAAATGCCACAACCAACTGTTTTTACTATTTTTGTGAATGTTTTTGAATGAATTCCTAGATCTAGGGTTTGCTTATTGATTTGTGTCCTTGCTCACTGATTTTGGAGTCGTGTCGTGTCCATACGAGGACACGAACATGCTGCGTCTGAACCGTACACACTGCCCTGCTACTCGAGCTCTATTGCTTACTATATAGGACATGAGGACACACCATTTTTTGGGGGAATATCAGGGCACTGACTGAAATTGGTCTCCCAAAATCTGGGCTCGAGTGCTTGAGTGTGCGAGGAGTTCTCCTCCCCATACTGGTCGCACGAACTGACTGAACCGCACGTTATTAGCCACTGACACGTACCTAGACACGGCACGACACGTATTATGGACACAAGACAGGGTGTCAATCGTGTAGCCTGACATGTACGCTGGACACGTGTACACACGTGTACGACGCTGTGTCCAGTCTTAGTGCTCGTGTGGTATTTTGGTGTCGTGGACACGGTTGTGTCCACTTGGTTGGACACGGAACCTATGTGTGACACGTGCACATATGGGGTATGGTTTACCAACCCTTAGATTGAGTTTACATGGCATTTTTGATTTTGATTTGGGTATTCCCATTGTTCACTGATACACAGTGCACTGTTTCGGTTTTCTGAATTTAAGTTGTATATTTTAACTGTGTTGTAATATTTAATTACCAAGATTAATCCATATACATGTGTATTAGATTACTGAAATGATGGTTTAAGTTTTGTGTTTAAGAGTTGGATTTCGATTTGGTTTTGAGATGGGATGTGAACTGTCGATGCAATGTTATTTGAACTGTCACTTGTTTCTCAGTTTCCTGAGAACTAATTTACTGAGATTTATGTACACTAATTCTTGAGATTATTACACTGAATCAGTCCTATTACATCACCCTGGTTTCCTGATAATGACACATTTCAACCCAATGTTAATACACTAAAATTTTCTTGAGATTTTATACATTGCATTAATTCCAAATCCTGAGATTAACCATACTATTTCCTATTACACTATTCACTGTGATACACTAACCTATTTGACACTTGTTACATGTACACACCCATATTTTGGCTGTCACATATGTTAACACACACACCCATAGCTGTCACAGTACACACCCTATTCCCCAAACTGTCATTTGACACACCATGCACCCATTCACCGATTTCAGATTTCATTGACACACTAAAAATTCTTGTAGACACACAACCCCCTATCTCCTAAACAGTCACACACATACTACCACACTATCCACATTGCACTGATCTCATTTCCTGTAAACATACACTATTTTTTATGTTTTACACACACACACTTTTAACCCTTGCCATATACATACACATCATGTCTTCACATTGACACACACTCATGTAGTATCACACACCCCCTATGCCTAAATTCTGAATACACATTGACACAACACCATGTTCATTTCACACACCCTCACACACTCATATTTCACAGATTTCACACTCCCACATGATTACATGTACACATAGACACACATACATATGTAACCGTCTCCCTATCTCTCTATATGTGATATATAATAATAGGGCCTATATGTATATGTATATGTTATTTATATAAAATAGATATATATATTTAATGTATGTAATATGTGAGAATAGACTATATATGTGATATAGCCAATGGCCTATAGCCTATGGCTCATAGCCTATGTGTATGGCATGAATGCCCAGTAAATGTGTGTTATTGGCTTGTATAGCCTAGTTTAGATGTGTGCTTGCTAGAATAGGCTAGTTAGGTTTAGTGAGACTTGTTTGGGTTAGGCTTGACCTAGTTGACCTAGTTTGACTAGTGTAGTTGACTAGAGTTGACCAAGGGTTAACTTTAGCCTAGATTGACCCCAAACATCATGTAGATGCATAGTAGCAGTCTATTTTACTATTTGGACATGTAGTGACTTGTACTATTCTATAGTAGACAGACACCACTCCTCGGATAGTATATCCTCTTCAGATATTCAGGATACCAGATGAGTACATTTTCTGATCATTTCATATCTTGTTTAGGATTATATTTCCTGTTATAGATTACTTTACTTGATGCTGACACGTTGGTAACACGGATTAGTACTATATGGATCTTGTCGTGTGATGTTATCCCCTTAGCGGATACATCGGGTATATCTTGTTCGTGTACTTTATCATGAGCATCATGTACTCCTTGTGTTCATGTTATTCGTGTACAAATCGTATGAAATCATGTATACTCATATGCTCACAAGATCATCGTATACAACTTTACTTCGTGTGCAATAACATAACTTGACTGGATCCATGTGTATTGATTGGGGTGGGGGAGTAGAAGTGGTTATGTATTCAATCTTATAGATTACTCGTGTACAACCTCTGTAGATTACTCGTGTACAACATCCTGCCGTTTACATAACCATTTTGTACTCTGAATCACTAGCACTGATAGTTCTCTTATATACAGTAGCTATTTACTTACAGTCTCTCTTTTACATCATGTTGTTCTTTCAGTTTTTTGTATCTCACTCTCTAGCATGTTTATATTTCCTAACCTGTTATGATGTGTTGAGATGTATTGTGCTCGCTCCTGTCTTGACTAGACCTGTTGAAAATATTACAGAGGACGAGGCTGAGGCATTCTGTTCCACATATTACAGGACTACCCTAGAGGACTGTTGTGACCTGGACCAGCAGTAGGACCCCTTAGCAGTGGATGACACTCCCTTAGTCTAGGATGTCTTTCATTGTATTTATTCTGGATTACTGTATTGAGATTTTGAGATGTTATCTGGTTTTGTATTATCTTAGACACTTAGACTTCTATCTGGTTGTATCTCTGTGGATTTCTTCATTTCATATCTATCTATCTTTATTGTATTCTACCTTAGAAGTCATTGAGACTGTATTTGCTATGTCACCTCCATTCGGAGTGTATATACTGTACAGGTACCTTATATATTGTTAGATGATTGACCTAGGATAGTGTTCTACCGCCGATAATGTGGCGTAGGCTGGACGTACCCACTTCTCGTGCCCTTACTCTAGGGTGTGGGTCGTGACACATTTTTAGTGGTGGCCCATGCAGGTCAAGTTAATGTAGTGGTATTCAAACTAGAGTATCACTACAGCCTGCAGTAGGATTAGGATATTTTTGAAGATACTCAATCACAGTTAGGATTCCTTGAGAGATTCCTGGGATGACCCTTGAGAATCTTATTAAACTTCAATTTGAAATCCTTTCCCTTGTTTTGTTCGCTCTCACTCCATGATTATTGAATTTGATTTTGATGGATCGTTGTTGATTTAGATTTTCCTATCGAGATAAAAATTTATGGCCTGAGTTACGATATTTTATGATAACATATGTTGACGGGAATAACAGGGATGGTAAAACGTCTACTTGATTATGGAACCTGTAGTTTATCGCAGCCATATTAGCTAGCGTGGCGGAAACATAAAGAACAGACTTTGGATGTACGTATCTTGGTTATGAGATTTGGAATTTCTCACAGCTATACTAGTCGGCATAGCGAGATTTCCAGACGACATGATTATAGAGGTGCATACCCCAGTTATGGAATCTATCGTTTATCGCAGCCTTACTTACTGGCATGGCGAGGACTTTGAGTAACATGATTTTGGACAGACGCATATGATTATCAGATTGTATCTTGAGAAGGTTTTAAACATATCATCTCTATCGTACCCTTCTGTGGTTATAAAATTGTATTCCATTATCAAATAACTTAAGAGTAGGGATATTTAGTTTTGTAGAGCTTATTCATATGTAGTTCTTTCATAGTGTAATGATATGATGATTTATAGAGTGTCTGTACTCTAGAGATGATAGTTAGCATTGATATTAGAATAATAACCCTTGTAGACGATTTTCCTGTTATTTATAATACCTACGAGTTTCCATATAGGATGTTAGTATGCCTTACAGCCTTGATGATTTCTTATTTTTTTTCCTTACACTTCCTAGTAGGATACCGATGACCAGAGCCTGCCCTTGAGTGTAGCTATAGCTTCACCTGAGACTGAGGGTTTTCCTCTGCCTCTTATAGTGGTACCCTATACCATATTCTCGGGAGGGTTGTTTTCTGATGGAGCTCAGATATACGGACTCTCCGGGTTGTGTTGGAGGCATAGAAAGAGTTCATGCTGAGACCTTGAGGGAGCAGTATCCAGTTCCATCTAGAGCCTCAAAAGTGCCCAGATTTCAGCCTAAACCTTAGCATGTCTTTTGAGATAATTGACCCACATTGCTTGTATGTTTTGATACCTTGTGATTGCTTTGTGCGGTAGTATGACTAGAATGACTAGAAAGAAATCCTAGAGAGAGTATTCTAGGTAGACGAATATTCTTTCTGTGACTTTGATTTCTGGAACATCAGAGATGTAAACCTTTGGAAACTTCCTTCATGAGTTTGTAGTAGACGAGATTATCTTCATCATGATATATTATGTCCCGCTCAAACTTGTTCCCTTGTGCAATTTTGTATCACAGCTTTCGGTCCAATTTAGGCCATTGACCATTCCCACTTTAATTGTGATTATCATATGCACATTGCCATGATTTTTAAATTAGGAGCACAAGATTAGTGGTTTTTTCAAAACCAACTTCACATGCATGACTTATACATGACACCCTACGCCCATGACCTTCGTGTCCTACTCGGACACGCCATCTTGTGCTTCATCATTATCACACGACTTTTCTGACACATTAGACTCAGATACATGATTCACACTTCACTCTCTTGTAATTGATACTTCATTCCCTGCTACTTAGGCATATAACCTACAAATTGATCATGCCCTGCATCTAGATGAACTACTGCACTACCTTAGTATCCTGTATACCTGAAATGTCGACACAGATTGGCCTTGCACTTCATATAACATTCCTTGTATATCCTTGATTCACATGCACTCAACCATTTCCTGTACTTCACATACTTTCACCACTTGTATATCCGGCAGTATATCATATTAACCATTGTATGTTCTGTTTACCTGATACCCTCATTAGTTTTACTGATACTCATCAAGTATCAGAACATGAGTCCATATCCTGACCACATCTCATCATCCTTCATAATTCAACCCCTTTTCATGATTTGCTCAGCCAATATAGGGTCCTATGCCTATAGAGCAACCCACCATAGCTTCTTAGTTCAAATTTTCCCCAGCCTATATGAAGTGTCAGACTTTATTTCATTATAAGTTCAGACCTTCACCACCTTTCATACCTACATTGGATGTCTTGCCTAACTTACATTCTCGACTGCATGCAGAGATTTGCATGCATCATTACACTGTACTGTCAAGCTTTAATCATTACATCACTGCATCCACTCTGATATGTCTCACAACAGGACATTAGTTGAGTATCTGTTCCAGTTTAGCCACTTAGGCATTGTCCTGCTTCTAAGGTTAACCACATTACATGTCCTACCCTTTTTGTTTTGGTTAAATTGCTACTAGTGCTAGTAAACCTCCATGTCAGGCTAATGCTATGCATTGTTTATATATTACAGGAATATATGTGATAAATGATATGGGTTAAGGGGTTCTGCATATATTATATATATTAGGCATATGCAATGGTTAGTCTATATGTATGCATAGATGATACACTTAGAATAGTATGGGTTCTATGGGTTACATTAGGGATATATGGGTATTAGAGGATAAGATATATGGGGTTATGTGAGGTATTTTAGAGTATGAGTTATGGCTAAGGGTTAGAAGTTATGAGTCTAGTTTAATGTAGAGTATACATGTGTATGTTTTGAACTTAGGATTTAGTTGGTCTTGATATTTTTTTATCACTATAGTCTGTTTTAGTCTAAACCCTAGATTAGCCATTGACCTAATAGTCCAAGTTGACTTAATTGACTAGTTGTTGACCAGTAATTGACCATTGACTATGTTTGGCTTAGTAGACTGGAGATAGGATTAGAAGCAGGTTGTTGTTGTGTTTGTTTGAACTTGTTTGATTATTTAGTAATTAGGGGCCATGTTTGTGATTAGGTTGGAGACATGGTTTTTCTGAGGATATCTCCGACTCGTGGTACCATACGTTTTGGTGGAGGTGGGAAGCTTAGCCCGCGCTTCATCGGACCTTTCATGATCAGCTGGAGGGTCGATGACGTGGCTTACATGCTAGACTTGCCACCTGCACTAGTGGGTGTCCACAACGTATTCCACGTATCATAGTTGAGACGGTACATGGCTGACCCTAGCTATGTACTTGATCATTCGGAGATTGAGGTGGGACCTATTCTCAGTTACCAGAGCAGCCTATGAAGATTCTGGATTACCGAGAGAAGGTGCTGAGAAGCCCGGTGATACCTTTGGTTCGTGTCGCATGGAGGTATCATTCTCCAGGAGAGTCTACCTAGGTACGGGAGGATGAGATGTGCGAGCGATACCCATATCTTTTCGGACCCTGAGGTATGATTTTCTATCCTTCTCATCAGTTTAGTTTTGCCTTTTAATTTCGAGGACGAAATTATTTTAAGGAGGGTAGACTTTTCACTACCACATTTTAGCTTGAGGGTATTTTGGTCATTTGGTGAATTTTTAAATTTTATTTAATTTATTGAATTGGAGATTGCTATCTTTGACTTATTGAGACTTTGTAGACTAACATAGAAGCTAACCCTAGCTATGGTGACCCTAGTGTAACTTAGGCTAACCTATTTTTAGTCATTAGAAACTAGTTTTAAATAAGAGGATTAAGATTAAGTGAAATGGCTTATGACTTGTGACTTTGATTTTCATGACTTATGACTTAAGCCCATGGCCCATAACGAGAAGCCCCATAACTAGAAGCCCTAACCCTAACCTAACCCTAAGAGACCGGCCACACAAGGAAACCCCCATATTTAATGTCTCATCTCCTTGTTCTTGCCTCTTTTGTGCTCAACCAAGTTTTAGAAGGAAAGATAAATCCCCACTTTCCAAAATTCCTAGTAAATTCATTTTTAATCCTTTTTGATCCAAATCTTTTGTATATGATTCTAATCAACCTCTACTTGCTGATTTTGAGGAGTAATTTTAGTTTTAGAGCAATTGGGAGGATTTGGCTAGCAACGGGAACCGTTTGATTTGGGGCTTTTCCTTGATTCTTTTAACCTATAGGTAAACCCTCCTAATTCTATTTAATTGCTATTTTTATTGCATGGTAGCCTAAATCTAGGTGCCCCTAGCCATAGTGAGAGTTTGGTGTCCATTGTATGTGTTTTTGTGTCTGTATCAGACACGTATCAAACCCCTAGGCTAGGTGTTTGTGGAAATTCCACAACCAACTGTTTTACTGTTTTGTAAATGTTTTTGAATGAATTCCTAGATCTAGGATTGCTTATTGATTCGTGTCCTTGCTCACTGATTTTGGAGTTGTGTCGTGTCCACACGAGGACACGAACATGCTGCGTCTGAACCGTGCGCACTGTCCTACTACTCGGGCTCTATTGCTCACTGTATAGGACACGAGGATACGCCCTTTTTTTGGGGAATGTCAGGGCACTGACTGACATTGGCCTCCCAAATTCTGGGCTCGAGTGGTTGAGTGTGCGAGGAGTTCTCCTCCCCGCAATGGTCGTACGAACTGACTGAACCACACGTTATTAGCCACTGACACGTACCTGGACACGGCACGATACGTGTTGTGGACACAGGACAGGGTGTCGTTAGTGTAGGATGACATGTGGCGTACACGTGTACACGGCCACATATCCCCACGTGGCCTGTGTCGTATGCTGGATACGTGTGCACGCGTGCACGACGTTGTGTCCAGTCTTAGTGGTGTTTTGGTGTCGTGGATTCGATTGTGTCCACTTGGTTGGACACAGACCCTATGTGTGACACGTACACATATGGGGTATGGTTTACCAACCCTTAAATTGAGTTTATATGGTATTTTCGATTTCGATTTAGGTATTCCCATTGTTCACTGATACACAGTGCACTGTTTCGGTTTTCTGAATTTAGGTTGTATATTTAACTGTTTTGTAATGTTTAATTACCAAGATTAATCCATATACATGTGTATTATATTACTAAAATGATGGTTTAAGTTTTGTGGTTAAGAGTTGGATTTTCGATTTGGTTTTGAGATGGGATGTGAACTGTCGATGCAATGTTATTTGAACTGTCACTTGTTTCTCAGCTTCCTGAGAACTAATTTACTGAGATTTATAGACACCAATTCCTGAGATTATTACACTGAATCAGTCCTACTACATAATACTGGTTTTGTTGATAATGACAAATTTCAACCCAATGTTAACATACTAAAATTTTCTTGAGATTTCACATATTGCATTAATTCCAAATCCTGAGATTAACCATACTATTTCCTATTACACTATTCACTGTGATACACTAACCTATTTGACACTTGTTACATGTACACACCCATATTTTGGCTGTCACATATGTTAACACACACACCCATAGCTGTCACAGTACACACCCTATTCTCCAAACTGTCATTTGACACACCATGCACCCATTCACTGATTTCAGATTTCATTGACACACTGAAAATTCCTGTAGACACACAACCCCCTATCTCCTAAACAGTCTCACACACACACTGCCACACTATCCATATTGCACTGATCTCATTTCCTGTAAACATACACTGTTTTCTATGTTTTACACACACACACTTTTAACCCTTGCCATGATACATACACATCATGTCTTCACATTGACACGCACTCATGTAGTATCACACACCCCCTATGCCTAAATTCTAAATACACATTGACACAATACCATGTTCATTTCACACACCCTCACACACTCATATTTCACAAATTTCACACACTCCCACATGATTACATGTACACATAGACATGTAACCGTCTCCCTATCTCTCTATATGTGATATATAATAATGGGGCCTATATGTATATGTGTATGTTATTTATATAAAATAGATATATATATATATATATATATATATATATATATATATTTAATGTATATAATATGTGAGAATAGACTATATGTGTGATATAGCCAATGGCCTATAGCCTATGGCTCATAGCCTATGTGTATGGCATGAATGCCCAGTAAATGTGTGTTGTTGGCTTGTATAGCCTAGTTTAGATGTGTGCTTGCTAGAATAGGCTAGTTAGGCTTAGTGAGACTTGTTTGGGTTAGGCTTGACCTAGTTGACCTAGTTTGACTAGTGTAGTTGACCAAGGGTTGAAGCCTAGATTGACCCCAAACATCATGTAGATGCATTGTAGCAGTCTATTTTACTATTTGGACATGTAGTGACTTGTACTGTTCTATAGGAGACAGACACCACTCCTCGGACAGTATATCCTCTTCAGATATTCAGGATACCAGGCGAGTACATTCTCTGATTATTTTATATCTTGTTTAGGATTATATTTCCTGTTATAGATTACTTTACTTGATGCTGACACGTTGGTAACACGGATTAGTACTATATGGATCTTGTCGTGCGATGTTATCCCCTTAGCGGATACATCGGGTATTTCATGTTCGTGTACTTTATCATGAGCTTCGTGTACTCCTTGTGTTCATGTTATTCGTGTAAAAATAGTATAAAATTGTGTATACTCTTGTGCTCACATGATCATCGTGTACAACTATACTTCGTGTACAATAACATAACTTGACTGGATCCTTATGTATTGATTGGGGCGGGGGAGTAGAAGTGGTTATGTATTCAATCTTGTAGATTACTCGTGTACAACCTCTGTAGATTACTCGTGTACAACATCGTGCCGTTTACATAACCATTTTGTACTCTGAATTACTAGCACTGATAGTTCTCTTATATACAGTAGCTATTTACTTACAGTCTCTCTTTTACATCATATTGTTCTTTCAGTTTCTTGTATCTTACTCTCTAGCATATTTATATTTTCTAACCTGTTATGATCTGTTGAGATATATTGTGCTCGCTCCTGTCCTGACTGGACCTGTTGAAAATATTACACAGGACGAGACTGAGGCATTCTGTTTCACATATTACGGGACTACCCTAGAGGACTGTTGTGACCTGGACTAGCAGTAGGACCCCTTGGCAGTGGATGACACTCCCTTAGTCTAGGATGTCTTTCATTGTATTTATTCTGGATTACTGTATTGAGATTTTGAGATGTTATCTGGATTTGTATTATCTTAGACACTTAGACTTCTATCTGGTTGTATCTCTGTGGATTTTTTCATTTCATATCTATCTATCTTTTATCGTATTCTATCTTAGATGTGATTAAGACTGTATTTGCTATGTCACCTCCATTCGGAGTGTATATACTGTACAGGTACCTTATATATTGTTAGAAGATTGACATAGGACAGCGTTCTACTGCCGACACTGTGGCGTAGGCTGGACGTACCCACTTCTCGTGCCCTTACTCTAGGGTGCGGGTCGTGACACATTTTTAGTGGTGGCCCATACATGTCGAGTTAATGTAGTGGTATTCGAACTAGAGAATCACTACAGCCTGCAGTAGGATTAGGATATTTTTGAAGGTACTCAATCACAGTTAGGATTCCTTGAAAGATTCCTGGGATGACCCTTGAGAATCTTATTAAACTTCAATTTGAAATCTTTTCCCTTATTTTGTTCGCTCTCACTCCATGATTATTGAATTAGATTTTGATGGATCGTTGTTGATTTTGATATTCCTATTTAGATGAATTTTTATGGCCTAAGTTACGATATTTTTTGATAACATATGTTGACGGGAATAACATGGATGGTAAAACGTCTACTTGATTATGGAACCTGTAGTTTATCGCAGCCATATTAGCTGGCGTGGCAGAAACATAGAGACCTGACTTCGGATGTACATATCTTGGTTTTGAGATTTAGAATTTCTTGTAGCTATACTAGTCGGCATAGCAAGATTTCCAGACGACATGATTATAGAGGTGCATACCCCAGTTATAGAATCTATCATTTATCGCAGCCTTGCTTACTGGCATGGCGAGGACTCTGAGTAACATGATTTTGGACAGACACATATGATTATCAGATTGTATCTTAAGAAGGTTTTAAATATATCATCTCTATCGTACCCTTCTGTGGTTATAAAATTGTATTCCTTCGTCAAATAACTTAAGAGTAAGAATATTTAGTTTTGTAGAGCTTATTCATATGTAGTTCTTTCATAGTGTAATGATATGATGATTTGTAGAGTGTCTGTACTCTAGAGATGATAGTTAGCATTGATATTAGAATAATAACCCTTGTAGACGATTTCCCTGTTATTTATAATACCTACCAGTTTCCATATAGGATGTTAGTATGCCTTACAGCCTTGATGATTTGTTATTATTATTTTTTTCCTTACCCTTCCCAGTAGGACACCCATGACCAGAGCCTGCCCTTGAGTGTAGCTATAGCTTCACCTGAGACCGAGGGCTTTCCTCTGCCTCCTATAGTGGTACCCTGTACCATATTCTCGGGAGGGTTGTTTCCTGATGGAGCTCAGATATACGGACTCTCCGGGTTATGTTGGAGGCACAGAGAGAGTTCAGGCTGAGACTTTGAGGGAGCAGTATCCAGTTGCATCTAGAGCCTCAGAAGTACCCAGATTTCAGTCTAGACCTTAGCATGTCTTTTGAGATAATTGACCCACATTGCTTGTATCACTACAAGAAATACTCCATAAGGCAACGAATTTTCTAGCAACACGGTCGTTTTCGTTACAAATAAATCATTTCTACAACACATATCGTTGTCGTTGCTAAACATCAAGTTTGGCAACAAAAGTTTTAGTCGTTACTAATTTTCGTTGCCAAAGAGTAGAAAGTAAATAGGCAACGTCAACTTCGTTGCTAAATTCCGTATATTTTTTTCATGCTAAAATTAGCAATGCATTAATTGGTTGCTAAAATATTTGTATTTATGGCAATGGAATGCATCGTTGCTAAATATGTCAAAGGAAATTATTTAGAGCAATTTTTGGCGGTTTCCTTTGGGAGGCAAACGAAAATTTTCCCTCTTAACAAAATATTCCTCTACTGTACATATTAAAATATTTCAGTAAGCCCCAATTGACAATATTGTTCTGAGAGTGAGAACGAGAACATCCTGACAATAAACCCTAATTTAAAATTTACAATAAGCCCCAATTTGCATCTGTTTCCTCCTGAACTAAACACTCAGACAATAGTCCTGAAAAAAATATACAAGTTTGTAAGAAAAAATAAAATATTATAAAGGCTGGTGAAGTATTTTCATTTACAATATGGTGTAATATTTTTTCTAAGCATAAACACGACCATATTTTGTTATAATTTTTCACTAAAGAATATTATGAATGCAAAATTATTTTTAATTAGCATAATATATTGAAGCCATTGCTTATCTTT
This sequence comes from Iris pallida, assembly GCA_029216955.1. Taxonomy (NCBI): domain Eukaryota; kingdom Viridiplantae; phylum Streptophyta; class Magnoliopsida; order Asparagales; family Iridaceae; genus Iris; species Iris pallida. The sequence goes on along the minus strand of JANAVB010019796.1, from coordinate 301,403 downwards.
CTAGTTGTAACTGCACTCCCATGTTCCTCTAAAATTTGAAGCATGAATCCAACTCTGGAAACCTTAGAAGTAGTTTTTGGGTATCCCTTACAGGGATAACTGTCATTTCCTAGACCTTCACCTACTTTTAATGTTTTGTTATCATGTACATCTCTGTAGAAAGTATAAGCTCTTTCACAAAGATCATTTCCAGGAATAAGAATCATGTTATCTTCGTCTTTGGTTGATGGTAACCTACCCATTTTTCGAAGTATTATCAGCATTGTCTACTTCACCAATATTCTGCATGCCAAATAATATTCGACGTTTAAGCCATGGTATGTCTGTTACACATCTATCCCATGACAAACAATCTGTATCGCGATGCGGGAGATACTTGGGGCCTGTGGATTAGCTTCTCTGTTTGTATGGTGTGTGTAAATATACGATTGATCGCCCTTGGCATCTGATTGAAACCAATCATATCTGTAAGATAATTTGGGAAAGAACAAAAACACCTTATTTGCATGGCATGACTTATTTGGAGACATCTCCTCTATAAAGATCTAGTTTGTATTGTACTTTGAAGTATCGTAATAAGTTTCTTAGATTTAGTAGAGTCCCCGCTAATTCGCAATTTGCTCAACTTTTATGCTTTCTCAGATGAACTCAGGTTTATCCTTCTTAGTAGTTAATGTATCTATTAGCTATAATGATAAGGCATGGCACACAGCTTAATTGATGATTTGGGTATGTCGCCACTTGAAACTTGTTTATTTCCCATGTCATATATTTACATTATAGGTGTAAACATTGCATTACAATCCTGAAGTCAAACATTAGGGAAAAGTGGTGTCATTTCAGCTAATTGATCAGTTCTTTAGGTCTAGAAAGATCGAAGGCAAATTGAGAGAAATGTTGATAATGTATGTTGGAATTGAGATGCTCTGTTGTAATATGATGCAATTTAGTAGGCTATTTCGTAAACTATTTCACCATTCTAATTGTTTTGTAGATTACTACTAAGTGATTTCAGAAAGATACTCACAGTACCTTGTGTAAAACTTTCAACCTTTAGATTGCCAAGTATTTTTTTGCTGAACTGGAGACAATGGAAAAAAAAGATTTGGCTATAATGTGCGATATCCAGTAGAGGCAAATATAAAATATAGTAAAGTGTGACGGAAGGACAATTTGATGTACCAAATATATCTTCGATGGTCTACTTGTTAGTAGAGCTTGATTTTTATTCCATATGTTTTCTTTTTATTTCATTGTTTGTGAAATCAGTACATGTTTTTTAATTGGTTATTTGCGAAACTTGAAGCTAACATATACATCTCGTGTTTGATATAGGAGACTATAATATGGATAAGAGTTGGATGCAACTTATTGACAAATTTTGTCCCGCATATATAAAAGGTGTGGCTGATTTTCTTCAATTTGCTGCACCATCTGTTGATAGCGCAGGTAGAATGCGGTGTCCATGTCGTGATTGCAATAATGGTCGGTACATCCCAGTTAGGATTGTGAAAACATACTTGCATATGAATGGTATTAATCCGACATATACCATATGGGAACACCATGGTGAGCCTTATGAACAAGTATCGGATGTAGAAGTTGAAGTGGATCAAGATGTAGATAATGTTATAGAAGAAGTGCATGAATCATTTGATGGCGTGCAAGAAATTTTAGGAGAAATGTACAAGGCCACATTCCAAGATGCTTTTGCGGGAGAAGGATTTTCAACGAGTCATGAGACAAATCATGAAGCCGATGATGGAGATAAATTTGTTAGATTATTGAGGGATGCACATAGTCCACTTTACTCTGGGTGTGAGAAGTATTCTAAATTGTCATGCCTTGTTAAGATGCTCCATTTAAAGAACATTAATAATTGGACAAACAAGTCTTTTGACATGTTACTTGACTTTGTGAAGGACATACTTCCAGAAGGAAACACAATTCCAAAAAATCACTATGAGGCTAAAACCATCATGCGAGATCTTGGTCTTGGTTATAATTGCATTCATGCTTGTAAAAATGATTGCATCCTTTATTGGAAGGATTATGCTGACAAACAGGAGTGTCCCAAGTGCGGCGAGTCCAGATGGGTGTATAATGATAATACCAATAAAAAGAAGATTCCTCAGAAGATCTTACGACACTTTCCATTGAAGCCGAGACTACAAAGGTTGTTTATGTCAAAGAAGACGGCTCCGGATATGAGTTGGCACAAAGAAAAACGTGTAGAGGAGGAGAGAATCTTCGACACCCTGCCGATTCAGAGGTTTGGAAGGATTTTGACAAGAGACATGAGTGGTTTGCCAATGATCCTAGAAACGTTCGCCTTGGGCTAGCATCTGACGGCTTTAATCCTTTGGTAGTGGCACATATAGCATGTGGCCAGTAGTGCTTATGCCCTATAACTTGCCTCCTTGGAAATGCATGAAGGAGCCATTTTTCATGATGTCCCTGCTTATACCAGGGCCCAAATCTCCTGGAAATGATATAGATGTGTATCTACAACCATTGATCGATGAGTTTAAAGAATTATGGGAAGTAGGTGTCTCGACTTATGATGCATGTAAGGAGCAGACTTTTCAACTACATGCTGCATTATTATGGACCATTAATGATTTTCCTGCATATGCAAACCTTTCTGGATGGAGCACAAAAGAAAAATTGGCATATCCTACATGTAATAAGAACACTCATTCCATGTATTTGACGAATGGAAGTAAGACTTGCTACATGGGACATCGTCATTTTCTACCGCCGAACCATCCTTGGCGGAGAAGAACGACAATGTTTGATGGGAAGCAAGAGCTTGGGATGAAACCTAGAATGTTGTCTGGAGATGATATGCTGGAACAACTCAGTCAAGTAGATACATCATTCGGAAAGCTGCGAAGCCAGAGAAAGAGGAAGCGTACAACTGAGGAGTTGAATTGGACGAAGAAAAGCATATTCTTTGAACTCCCCTATTGGAAAACGAATAAATTGAGGCACAATATAGACGTGATGCACACTGAGAAGAACATTTGTGAAAGTGTTCTGGGTACTTTGATGGGCCAAGATTCAAAGAATAAGGACACCGTTAATACTCATCTAGATTTAATGAAATTGGGGATCAGGAAGGACTTACATTTGACTTTACAGGATGGAAAGTGGCTAATGCCACCCGCATGCTTCACTTTGTCTAAGGATGAGAGAAGAGGCTTGTGTGAATTCTTGAAGTCGGTAAAGTTTCCGGATGGTTATGCTTCAAATATTAAAAATTGTGTAAACGTCGCAGATGGTAAGATAATTGGAATAAAAAGCCACGACCATCATGTCTTTCTCCAGCGACTTCTTCCAGCTGCAATACATGGGTACTTGCGTGATGATGTATTCACCGCCTTAGCTGATTTGAGTTGCTTCTTTCAGGAGTTGTGTTGTAAGACTTTAAAACTTGAAGTCTTAGAACGACTTGAAATGGATATAACAATCATACTATGCAAATTTGAAAGCATTTTTCCACCGGCCTTTTTTGATGTTATGGTTCACTTAGCAATACACCTTCCCTATGAAGCTATACTTGCCGGGCCAGTGCAATATCGGTGGATGTATCCTATAGAGAGGTAAACTAAATATCATCTTGAGAATATATCATTTTCGGACTATACCATTTTTTTTAAAGTTTGTATGCTAAGTTGGGTACTTACAACACATTGCATGCTTTGTAGGTTTTTGTATACCTTGAAAGGCTATGTTCGAAATAAAGCACGCCCTGAAGGTTCAATTGCCGAAGCATATATTGACCATGAATGCTTGACTTTTTGCTCCATGTATCTAGATGGGGTTGAGACACGATATAATCGTGAGGAGAGGAATTATGATGGAGGTGAAAGACAAGAAAGTGATGAGATGTCTATTTTCGGACATAATGTTCGTCCGTTAGGAGCTGCCACGATTGGGACCTTGTCGAAATCAGATTTGGCAAAGGCTCATTGGTTTGTGCTTAATAATTTTTCAGAATTGGAAGTATACTTAGAGTAAGTATTAGCTTTGATCTTCCACTTTGAGGTTTTAATCCTAGCTAATTCTCATATATGTTCAAATATGAATATATGTAGAAAGCATATACAAATTATTCAAGGACAAAGCATAACTAATTGGCAACAGAGACATGAAAAAGAATTTCCTACGTGGTTTTCCAACCATGTAAGTATTATGCTTTGTTGATGTAGTAAGTTATGTAGAAAATTTGTATTCTTACAAACATTGATTGTATTAATCTATATTTTTTTATTTTATAGATAAAACAATTGCGTTGCCACAACTCAACAGAAGTCACTAATGAGTTGTATTCCATAGCATGTGGTCCTCAATCTGAGGTAAGACGTTACAGTGGATGCATTGCTAATGGAATTAGATTCCATACCATAGAGCGGGAGAAGCATCGCAGAACTCAAAATAGTGGTATTGTCGTCAAAGGGGAGCATCAAGGAAGCGAAATTGACTTCTACGGTGTCTTGGTTGATGTATTTGCATTGAGCTACTTGGGACGCAGACAAGTATTTTTATTTAAGTGTAAATGGTAGGATCTTTGCAGTAGAAGGATTGGAGCCCGAAAAACTAAATATTTCACTAGTGTCAACACTTCTTGTGTGTGGTATGAGAATGATCCCTTTGTACTACCTTCTCATGCTGAACAAGTTTTCTATCTAAATGACACAAAATTGGGTGGTTCTTGGAAAGTGGTGCAAAGGTTTCAACCGAGGAACTTGTATGATGTTATTGAGCGTGAAGAAAAAGACAACATAGAAGATGAAGATGGAGACCAAATAATGAACACTAATTCGGCGTATCAACTAAATGAGTTAGGAGAATCTTATACCCAAGTCGAATGCAATCTCAATCAAGTGTTCGGCCCACTTCATAGAGAGGATGTAGTTGCAACTGAAGTAGAAGTTGATCCAATTGTCATGGAAAACCTCAAGAACCAGAATCAGCCTGTTGAAGATAGCGCATTTATTAATGACAACGATGTTGATAGTGAGGAAGATGTTGAAGTACTCGAATGTAGTGTAAATGAGCAGGAGCCTTTGATAAGCAACGAAAATGATGAAGATGATTCAATGTTCGATTAAAACAAAAAATTATGTAGTTTAAACTGTTTGAATGCACTTAGCATGAGTCAATTGCTTATATATTTTAATTTTATGAATATAAATATACTTTTTACTTTATTTTTACATGCAAATTTCTATGTTATTTATATGCACATTTTTGTCTGATGGTTACAAAAGGAGTTTGCAGATTTTAAACGAGTATGGCACCAGGAACTCGTCGGTTGCGAGCATTGCAGACACAAACACAGATACCAACACCAACTCCATCACCATCACCAACACCAGACGATGTGGATGTGCTAGAGCCTCATACTCCTCAAGAATCTAGTGCTGGTAGGACTTCGTTTCAGTTTTTATATTATACACTTAGAAGATTTATTCTCCTTGTTGATTTGCTTGGACAGGGGTCCGAATGTAGCAGCGATGACACTACAGGGGACTCCTGCTACAACTACTGTCAAAATATGCACATATCACTATACCCCCTCCTCCTCAAAATATGCACATATGCACATATCACTACTGTCAAAATATGCACATATCACTATACTCCCTAGTGTCAAAATATGCACATATCACTTTTTGCTTGGGTTGTCTATATATATTCTATAGTCTTGCTAGCTTTCTTCAGATTCCTATCTATAATTCATGCTGGCTGGCTATTCACCTGGAGCATATATTCAACATAACTTACTACATCAACAATTGACTAAAATATATTCAGATGGCTGTTACTGGAGCAATCTAAAGCTTCTATAATTCAGAAATTCACCAGTAGAGAAAATCTAGCAAAATTGGATGCCTCTTATGGTTTTATGACTTTATCAAGCTTAGCACAACAGTTCCTAATCGAGAAACTCAATTTGGTATGAAACAAAAGCATTGATCTATCGATAGCTCTATTTTCCAAACATACCCAATTATAGAATCTAAAGATTAGGGTTGACTGGGAAAACTCCTCTCTGGAAAATTTTAAGAAGCTGATGAAGATTGCTTCATTGCCAAAAACTCTGTTGACTCCGAGAAGCACCTAGCTCACCATGTAACTCTGATAACCCTGATCTAACTCAGTAGTAAACCAAAAAAACTCTGATAACCCTGATCTAACTCCTCTCTGGAAAATTGAAGTTGTTAACAATTTTTCCTCTACTTCTGTATTATATCCATCTCTATTTTTCTCAAATCCTCTCTTAGTCGCTCCCTCGTTACTAACGCTTCTATACTCATGAACTTCGTCATGATCCTCTTATTGCAACCTAGGAATCCATGGTTCCGTAGCAGATACAATATCAGAAAAGAAGGGGAAAACTCAATGCACAAAGGTTTTATAGAATATTTATGCATCTAGTAGACAATAGATTGAATTGAATTTGGTGATGATACCTTTTTGGGATGCTAAACAAAATTGTTGGTAGTGACTTGCTGGAGATTTGCTTGCAGTGGCTATGTAGAGGTATACTTTCTTATCTTTGCTACTCATGCTCATCCTTTTGAACAATCAGGTTTCATCCTCTATTTGATACTCATGCTCATCCTTTTTGAACAATCAGGTTTCACCCTGATCTAACTCTAGTATAGATTGTTTAGTTTATGATTTTATGCAACTGTTCTGCTCTCATCCTTGCTTTGTTTAGTCATGCGCTTCATATTGTGCCAATTCCTTTATGATTCAATTCTGGAGTAGTCTAATATATGGACCTTGGTATCAGAACATGAGAAAAGGGATATGTTGGAGTTGTTGGTGGCGGTATATGGGATATACTATATATATCAGTTGGATCATATCTTGTATTAGCCATTGTTTACAGTTAAAGAGCAGTGGGTTACATCCATCTATTTGGTTGCAGCCACTTATTTTGTTCAGTCTTGATATCTGATGCTCTGTTTTGGAACATCAGATATACAATATGCGCTTCTTAGGAACATCAGATATAACAACAAACAAATGTTGGTAGGAGTGGACTCAAATTTCTGATATTGTCCTATAGCCTCTACTAATTTAATATGTCATAATCAATCCTTGTAAGAATTCAAAAGAAACATAAAAACTGCTTATTGGTAACTGTACCAACCAACAATAGTTATAGCTACATAAATAGCTGATGAAGATTGCTTTATTGCCAAAAACTCTGTTGCCAAAATTTTAAGAAGCTGATGAAGATTGCTTCATTGCCAAATTGTTGGAAGTGACTTGCTGGAGATTTGCTTGCAGTGGCTATGTAGAGGTATACTTTCTAATCTTTGCTACTCATGCTCATCCTTTTGAACAATCAGGTTTTATCCATCTATTTGATACTCATGCTCATCCTTTTTGAACAATCAGGTTTCACCCTGATCTAACTCTAGTATAGATTGTTTAGTTTATGATTTTATGCAACTGTTCTTCCTACAACTGTCCAAATGCTTACAGCATACAAAAACTATCGACCCTTTGCAGGTAACACGACAAAAGGGTGATTGAAAGACTCTTAAACAAGATAGCATGCTTGGCAATATTTTGATATTCATAGACTAGCAGGTTCAGAATTTTACAGAATAGGTATAATTTACAAGATGATAAAATATGCTGCATTCATACAACATTCAAGACTTCGCCATTGTACGCACGTGTTAATTCTGCTGGAAATTGTTGCGGTATCAGATCTTTTTTCTTGTGAGTTCGCACTCCAAGTATATCCTAAACCAAGAAATCTGCAACATATTTCACCTCTCTAATCCAGTAAAGAGGTCCCCAACCTACAAAATTACAAAGGATGTGAATAGGAAATACACTGAAATGGTTACAATTTAGGGACATGCAGGTTTTCCCTATAAGAAAACTGAGAAATCAAAGTCTAAGGCAAGCAAACTTTCTAAATGTAGATACAGCACAAGGACACACCACCTAAGACAAAGATAACCCCTTGGATCATTATACAACGAGTAAAAATCCACGGAAACTTATAAGTGCAATCAAGTATGCAAATCAAAAGCCAGGTCCAGAATAAAAAATAATAATAACAGTTAACAAGCTTCTAGAATGTAATGCAGGCCAAACGTGGACCTCAAGATAATTAGAGTTGCAGAATAAAAAAGTGAAAGAACTAAGGCTAAAAAAGCCTTTTGATTCAACAACAATGATCAAAAGTAGCATTTAACTACAATTAGTCAACTTTTATTGGCTTGCAAATCTTGAGAAGAAGACAAATTAAACAAATTGGTAAAGATGCAAATATACCTTATGTAGCAGTATAATTAATATTTTCAAATCAATAAAAATACAGAAAATGGAAATATTGAGTTGGTATATAGTGTTTGTAACTTTAACGTCTCAGGTCCTAAATCATTTGCTCGACGTCTCTTTGAGTTGGTATATAGTGTTTGTAACTTTAACATCTTTATGTTTATCTTATAAATGGAAATATTGATATAGTTTTTTTTATCTTACTCCTAAAAATATTTTTTTAAATGTAGCGTGACTCTGAGACAGAGGAGCTTCCAGGAAGGCTGGACTTTTACAAGGCCACTCATTTTCGTGAGAACACTCAAACCTAGGTTACTTCTCAGGCACAAGAAAATCATGTAAGGAACTACCTTAAATATTATTCACTGACATTGTGCACTAAAATCTATGTTATTTGTCTAAATTTGTTATAGATGTTTTGTGAGTCTTGTGCATCATTATAATAGAGATGTTTGTAATTTCAGAAAAATATGGTGGCAATTCAAGTGGAGGCAAAAACACAAGGCTTAACATTGACACAAGATGAAGTTGTCGACAAAGTCTTAAAGCATCGATCGGGCTATGTCCAGGGTCTTGGTGCATATACTAAGCCAACAACTTCCTCTCGTTCAACTGCAACATCCAGAACCTCCGAGACAGAGGCTATGCTAAGAGCTGAGATATTAGAGATGAATAAGAAATTTGATGCAGACCGAGTAGAGATGAATAAGAAATTTGATGCAGAACGAGTAGAGATGAATAAGAAATTAGAGGAGTCTCTAGCTGCTTCAAGCCGTCTAGAGAAGATGTTTATGATGTTTATGGAGCAAGGTGGCACTCATAAAGACAATACCTCATCTGAGTAATTTTTTTGGAGGAACATGTTTATAGAGATATTTTAGATATTTTATGTTGACATTTTTTAAATTTTTAAATATAATTTGGTGATGAATGTGGTTGTAAAACAATTGAAGTTCTATTATGAAAAGTTATCTTTTTTATTGTGTTAATTTATTCAAAACTATTGTGTGCATAAATAAATAAATAAATATAGTTTGGTTTAGCAACGACAATGAATCGTTACTAAATAATGTGATGAATTTTAATTTTTTCGGCAATGGATTAATGCTCGTTGCTAATTACCGCACTGTAGCAACGAAATATATGCGTTGCCAAACAATTGTGTATTTGGAAATGCTATATTGTCGTTGCTAAATTTATTATATAACAACGACAAGCATTCGTTGCTAAAGACTTCTACCTTTAGCAACGAAACGTGTGTCCACCAAAATAGCAACGAAACAGAAGTCATGTTGCTAAAAAGTAAGAATTCAGCAACGAATTCATCATTTTGTTACTAATACTTTAGGTGACGCACTTTAAACAACGAGTCCAGCAACGAAAAATTTTCGTTGCTAAATCTTTTAGCAACGATTGTGGTACTTTTAGCAACAAAAATTTTTGCTGCTAAAAACCTATTTTTTTGTAGTGTATGTTTTGATACCTTGTGATTGCTTTGTGCGGTAGTATGACTAGAATGACTAGAAGGGAACCCTGGAGACAGTATTCTAGGTAGACGAATATTCTTTTTGTGATTTTGATTTCTGGAACGTCAGAGATGTAAACCTTTGGAAACTTCCTTCATGAGTCTGTAGTAGACGAGATTATCTTCATCATGATATATTATGTCCCACTCAAACTTGTTCCCTTGTGCTACTTTCGTATCACAGCTTTCGATCCAATTTAGGTCATTGACCATTCCCACTTTAATTATGATTATCATATGCACATTGCCATAATTTTTAAATTAGGAGCACAAGGTTAGTTGTTTTCACAAAACCAACTTCACATGCATGACCTATACATGACACCCTACACCCATGACCTTATTGTCCTACTCGGACACGCCATCTTGTGCTTCATTATTATCACATGACTTTTCTGACACATTAGACTCAGATACACGATTCACACTTCACTCTCTTGTAATTGATACTTCATTCCCTGCTACTTAGGCATATAACCTACAAATTGATCATGCCCTGCGTCTAAATAAACTACTGCACTACCTTAGTATCCTGTATACCTGAAATGTCCACACAGATTGGCCCTGTACTTCACATAACATTCCTTGTATATCCTTGATTCACATGCACTCATCCATTTCCTGTACTTTACATACTTTCATCATTTTTATATCCTGCAGTATATCATATTAACCATTGCATGTTCTGTTTACCTGATACCCTCATTAGTTTTTATTGATACTCATCAAGTATCAGAACATGAGTCCATGTCCTGACCATATCTCATCACCCTTCATAACTTAACCCATTTTCATGATTTGCTCAGCAAATGTAGGGTCCTATCCCTATAAAGCAACCCACCATAGCTTCTTAGTTCAACTTTCCCCCAACCTATATGAAGTGTCAGACTTCATTTCATTATAAGTTCAGACCTTCACCACCTTTCATACCTGCATTGATGTCTTGCCTAACTTGCATTCTCCACTGCATGCAGAGATTTGCATGCATCATTACACTGTACTGTCAAGCTTTAATCATTGCATCACTACATCCACTCTGATGTGTCTCACAACCGGACATTAGTTGAGTATCAGTTCCAGTTTAGCGAGTTAGGCATTGTCCTGCTTCCAGGGTTAATCACATTACATGTCCTGTCCCTTTTGTTTTGGTTAAATTGCTGTTTGTGCTAGTAAACCTCCATGTTAGGCTAATGTTATGCATTGTGTATATATTATAGGGATATATGTGATAAGTGATATGGGTTAAGGGGTTCTGCATATATTATATTGATTAGGCATATGTAATGGTTAGTCTATATGTATGCATAGATGATACATTTAGAATAGTGTGGGTTCTATGGGTTATATTAGGGATATATGGGTATTAGAGGATATATATGGGGTTATGTGAGGTATTTTAGAGTATGTGTTATGGCTAAGGGTTAGAAGTTATGAGTCTAGTTTAATGTAGAGTATACATGTGTATGTTTTGAACTTAGGATTTAGTTGGTCTTGATATTTTTTTTAGCACTATAGTCTGTTTTAGTCAAAACCCTAGATTAGCCATTGACCCAATAGTCCAAGTTGACTTAATTGACTAGTTGTTGACCAGTAATTGACCATTGACTATGTTTGGCTTAGTAGACTGGAGATAGGATTAGAAGCAGGTTGTTTTTGTGTTTGTTTGATCATGTTTGATTGTTTAGTAATTAGAGGCCTTGTTTGTGATTAGGTTGGAGACATGATTTTTCTGAGGATATCTCCGACTCGTGGTACCATACATTTTGGTGGAGGTGGAAAGCTTAGTCGGCGCTTCATCGGACCTTTCGTGATCAGCAGGAGGGTCGGTGACGTGGCTTATAGGCTAGACTTCCCACATGCACTTGTGGATGTCCACAACGTATTCTACGTATCACAGTGACCCTAGCCATGTACATGATCATTCGAAGATTGAGGTGGGACCTACTCTCAGTTATCCAGAGCAGCCTGTGGCGATTCTGGATCGCCAAGCGAAGGTGCTGAGAGCCAGGTGATACCTTTGGTTTGCGTCGCATGGAGGCATCATTCTTCAGGAGAGTCTACCTAGGAGCGGGAGGATGAGATGCGCGAGCGATACCCATATCTTTTCGGACCCTGAGGTATGATTGTCTATCCTTCTCATCAGTTTAGTTTCGTCTTTTAATTTCGAGGACGAAATTATTTTAAGGAGGGTAGATTTGTCACTACCATATTTTAGCTTGAGGGTATTTTGGTCATTTGGTGAATTTTTTAATTTTATTTAATTTATTGAATTGGAGATTGCTATCTTTGACTTTGACTTATTGAGACTTTGTAGACTAACCTAGAAGCTAACCCTAGCTATGGTGACCCTAGTCTAACTTAAGTTAACCTATTTTTAGTCATTAGAAACTAGTTTTAAGTAGGAGGATTAAGATTAAGTGAAATGGCTTATGACTTGTGACTTTGATTTTCATGACTTATGACTTAAGCCCATGGCCCATAACTAGAAGCCCTAATCCTAATCTAACCCTAAGTGGCCGGCCACACAAGGAAACTCCCTATTTAATGTCTCCTTTTCTTGTTCTTGCCTCTTTTGTGCTCAACCAAGTTTTAGAAGGAAAGGTAAATCCCTACTTTCCAAAATTCCTAGTAAATTCATTTTTAATCCTTTTTGACCCAAATCATTTGCATATGATTCTAATCAACCTCTACTTGCTGATTTTGAGGAGCAATTTTAGTTTTAGAGCAATTGGAAGGATTTGGCTAGCAACGGGAACCGTTTGATTTAGAACTTTTCCTTGATTCTTGCAACCTATAGGTAAACCCTCCTAATTATATTTAATTGCTATTTTTATTGCATGGTAGCCTAGATCTAGGTGCCCCTAGCTATAGTGAGAGTTTGGTGTCCATTGCATGTGTTTCCGTGTCCGTATCAGACACGTATATCAAACCCCTAGGCTAGGTGTTTGTGGAAATGCCAGAACCAATTGTTTTTACTATTTTTGCAAATGTTTTTGAATGAATTCCTAGATCTAGGGTTTGCTTATTGATTCTTGTCCTTGCTCATTGATTTTGGAGTCGTGTCATGTCCACAGCGGCAGTGCTGTGACGAGAAAGCTGAAGATGCTTGGGCTTAGGGTCCAAAGCGCAAGTGTATAAATAGATATCAAAACGCTGAAAGATTCGAGGGATTGCGGTCTCTTCCGCGACATCTTTCCATCATCTGGATGATAGTTTTAGGGGCAGAAAAAGGAATCCCCTTAAGAATGTGATAGAGGGCAGACAGCTCAAGTGCAGTGACATCATCTTTCGAAGTGGATTTTGGAAGAATAGTGGAATAGATGATGCGATGTAACTCGTAGTTAAACATGTTCAAGTTATTGGTCTTGAACTTTCCAGGATGAGCACTTGCTGGTGCACAAGGCTGATTCTTGAAACTAACAAGAGTCGTACCCTCGGGAAAGTCGAAGTCGGTGATGTAATCGAGCGGGGTACCTTCGTTTGGAATACCAAGGATTTCTACTAGCAACACATCATCAAACTCGATATCGATCCCGCCAATATGAGTTCTTGTGGTAACAGTGTCTAACACGAAGTTACAGCAAAATAGTCGAAGGGCATTAGTAGCTATAGGGAATTATTGGGTAACGAGACGGTATAACCCTAATGCCTCAAACAAAGGACGATGATATAGAAATACAGTCCATTTGATCGGAGCGTATGTGCATATTGTACGCATGGCAAAGTCGGCATACCATAGCAAAGCTTGGTCATAAGTTTTGAAGTAAAACTCATCTGACATGCCGTCATCCGATTGGACCAGGGATAAGAGGGAATCCGTATTCGGATCTGAAGATGATGCCTTTTCACTGGCATTAGTCTTCTTCCTCTTGGAAGGATTGAATCCCTTAGGCATTCTTTCCCAAAATCTACGAAATTGAAAGTAGAGAGAAGAAGGAGTTATACCTTCTGAAATTCAAGTATGTTGTAGAGGGATGAATTCACCGCACGAATCCAAAGTTTGGATTGATTTCTCCACGTAGATTGAAAGCAACAAAGTGGAGAAAAACTACGGTTTTAGGGGACTTCGGACGGCTGTTGCTGCTGTTTTGATGAAGTTTGGAAGAGATGAAGAGGAGGGGGCCTCGGGTTCTGACTTAAAAACTTACAGCACCAACAAAACTCTGGCCGAATTCGGACCGAACTCGGGCCGAATTCGCCTAGGGTTCTCCTGGGTTTTTAAATAAAATTTGTGGGCCACATCCTTTTCATCAACTCATTTCAAATATTTAATTCAAAGTTTAGTAATTTTAAACTTCAAATAATATAATTAATATTATTTTATAAATTAACTTTCGTTGCTCAGCGTTTGTTTCAGATTAGCTGTAGGAGTACTGTTCCAGCTAACGGGAGTTCACCGGGGAACAATTAAGTACCGCTTCACTTCGACCGTAGTCGTGGTGACAGACAGACTCTTTGTAGGCTTGTCTCGAAAACAGTTATTGAGTATTGAAAAAATATTAATTAATAAAATAAAATTAATTAATATTATTGACATCTAAAATTTCTAATTCTCAACGTAAATAATTGAAACGATCTTCCGCTAGAGGTTTTATGAAAATGTCAGCCAATTGATTCTGTGTGTCTATGTATACAAGGTCTACATCTCCATTTTGTTGATGATCTCTAAGAAAATGATGTCGAATCTCGATATACTTAGTACGAGAATGACATACAGGATTCTTACTCAAATTAATAGAACTAGTATTATCATAGAAAATGGGCATGTGTGTGAAATATAATCCAAAGTCTTCTATAGTTTGCTTCATCCACAAAATTTGTGCACAACAACGTCCTGCGACGATATACTCAGTCTCAGTTGTTGACAATGCGACAGAATTTTGCTTTTTGCTAAACCAAGAGACTAGGGATTTTCCTAGAAAATGACATGTACCGCTGGTACTTTTTCTATCTACTTTGCATCCGGCAAAATCAGTATCAGAATAACAGGTTAGGTCAAATAACGTGGTTTTAGGATACCAGAAGCTGACAGAAGAAGTGCCCTTAAGGTATCGGAAGATACGTTCAACTGCACACAGATGTGATTCCTTAGGATTGGCTTGAAAACGTGCACACAAGCAAACACTAAACATAATATCAGGCCGACTAGCAGTTAAGTATAGTAAGCTGTCGATCATACCTCGATACTTGCGTATGTCGACGGGTTTGCCTTGTTCATCAATATCAAGCTTGGTTGAAGTCGCCCTTGGAGTGCTAAGTGGTTTGACTGCTTCCAGGTCGAACTTCTTTAATAAATCTTTTGTGTACTTTACTTGATTTATGAACGTCCCATTATTAGTTTGTTTAATTTGCAGTCCGAGAAAGAATTTTAGCTCTCCCATCATGCTCATCTCAAACTCATTCTGCATACACTTTGAAAATTCTTGACAAAGAAATTCATCAGTGGATCCAAAAATAATATCATCTACATAGATTTGAATCAAGAGAAGATTGCTATTCAAAGATTTTATAAACAGTATAGTGTCAACCTTTTCCTTTGAAAAACCGTTGTCAAGTAGAAAAGAGCATAGACGATCGTACCAAGCACGAGGGGCTTGTTTCAAACCGTATAAGGCTTTCTTCAACTTGAAAACATAATCAGGATTTTTGAAATCAGTAAAACCTGGAGGTTGAGCTACATAAATTTCTTCTTTTATAAAACCATTTAAAAATGCACTTTTAACATCCATTTGAAATAATTTAAAATGATGAAAATATGCAAATACACATAACATGCGAATGGATTCTAATCTCGCAACTGGGGTATAAGTCTCATCGTAGTAGGTACCTTCTTCTTGATTGTATTCTTGAGCTACGAGTCGAGCCTTATTACGAGTCACTAAACCATTCTCGTTTAGTTTGTTTCGGAATACCCAACAGGTGCCAATGACCGGATGATCAATGAGCTTGGAAACAAGTTCCCAAACTTGATTTTGTTCGAATTGGTTTAATTCCTCTTGCATAGCATCTAACCAAAAAATTATTACTACATGCTTCTTCAATGTTTTTAGGTTCAAGATGTGAGATAAAAGCAACACAGGAAGCTATATCTTTGTTAGTGGAACGAGTACTTACACCCTTGGTAATCTCACCAATTACCAAGTCCTTTGAATGATCTGCCAAGAGTCTCATCTCTTTTGGCATATCATCAGGATTGCTGGTTCCAGCTTCTGGTTCTGTATGTGATTTGCTTGAAGACTCAGCTGGTGCTTGGTGTGAAGGTTTTGCATCTTTGTGTGAAGGTTTTGTAGTAGCTGTACTTGGTGTACTTACGTCTTCATTATCGTCATCGACTGAATGTTGATTTAGTTTATCAAACTTGACATTAATTGATTCTTCGATGATCATGGTTCTCTTATTGAAGACTCTGTACCCTTTGCTCTTTGTCGCATAACCTAAAAGATACCTTCATCGGCCTTTTCATCAAATTTACTCAGGTTGTCTTTAGTATTAAGAATAAAGCATTTATAACCAAATATCTTGAAATATGAAACAATGGGTGTTCTATAAAACCATAACTCAAAGGGAGTCTTCTTCGATATAGGTCGAATCAGAACCCTATTGAGAATATATCACGCTGTATTGACAGCTTCAGCCCAAAAGTATCTAGGTAGACTAAAGTGGTTCAACATTACTCTAGCCATTTCAGATAGAGTCCTGTTCTTACGTTCCACAACTCTATTTTGTTGTGGAGTCCTAGGACAGGAAAACTTATGCAGATAACCGTGTATGTCACAGAATTGCTTGAACTCTGCATTCTCAAATTCGTCGCATGATCACTACGAATGCGAGTAATCATGAAACCTTTTTCATTCTGTACTTTCTTGCAAAAGGTGATAAATTCTGACAAAGCATCGTTCTTGCGTGCAAGAAAATATACCCACGTGTATCTAGAGAAATTATCTACAATGACAAATGCATATAACTTACCACCTAGACTAGCAATTCTACTAGGTCCAAATAAATCTATATGCAATACTTGTAGAGGTCTAGTAGTACTTACAACGTTCTTGGACTTAAAGACGGATCGGGTAGCTTTGTTCTTTTCACATTCGCTACATACCGTATCTTTCTTGAAAGATATGTCAGGTAAGCCGCATGCCAACTTCTTTGTGGATAGTTTTGAAATTGTGTCCATGCTTGCATGATCGAGTCTCATATGCCATAGTTGACTCTTAATGCTCTTAGCCATCAAGCATCTACCTGCTTTGTTAGCATCTTCTAACAGATAGAAAATATATATGTTGTCTTTTCTGATACCTTCAAAGATAGTACTGCTAGTTGACCTATCAACTATAGTATATTTGTCTTTGACGAAGTTAATGCCATAACTGTGATCAGCTAAATGGCTTTTGTTGAGCATATTATGTTTTAACTCGGTAACTAGACAAACATCTTTAATCACAGGGTAGGGAGCCTTACCAATATCGCCGATACCGATTATGTACCCTCTCAAATTATTATTGAAGGAGACGTATCCTTCTCTATTCTTCTTCGACAGTGTTGCAAATAATGATGCATCATCGGTCGTGTGCCGTGAGCAACCGCTGTCGAGGATTCATTTGCTTCTAGCATGTAAAGGACGTCCCATCTACAAAACAGTTTGCAGATGAAACTCTTGTGTACCCATTTCTTGTAGGGTCCTAACATGTTAGTCTTTGGTATTTATGCATAAACATTTAAATCTACTAAATTTTTGATTCTACATGCAGAGGATATATGACCAATGAGGCCACAATAATGATATTTTGTATGTTGAGTGTTGAAAGTTGTGTGAGGTACATGATTGGTAGGTTTTGGTTTTCTAGTATAGAAAAATGCATGCCTATTAGTCTTGTTGGGCAGTGGTTTGGTATGGTTTGGTCTGAAAGTGTTTGGTTTGGGTGTGTTCCGATGATTCGGTAATTGACACGTGTTAGAATAGGAAGCAGCAACTTCAGGCCGTTTTCCTAAACTAATTTTCAACTTTTTGGAGGTGTCATATAATCTAGTATAGTCAGATGTAAGTGTTTCCATTCTGACTTATGCACAATGGAGACTCTTTCTCTCCTTAGATAGGTCTTTCTTTAGCTGGATGATAGTTTGGTCTTTTTCTTCGGATAACTTTGTAGTCTCGTGTAACAACAGCTTAATAGAAGAAA
This sequence comes from Iris pallida, assembly GCA_029216955.1. NCBI lineage: Eukaryota > Viridiplantae > Streptophyta > Magnoliopsida > Asparagales > Iridaceae > Iris > Iris pallida. Next base: position 283,376 of record JANAVB010019796.1, on the reverse strand, counting down.
GCTCACCAGACTCAATAGAAGAAACATTATTTCTAACATCAGCTAGTTGGTCGGTAAGTCTTCCTATCTCACCTTTGTACCCTTTAAGTACCTTCTTAGAGGTTTCATATTTACTACGCAGTTTTCTGTAGTCATTTAACAGGTCACTGAAAGCCTCTCCTAGTTGCTCAAAGGTGAAATCATCATAAGGATCAAACAAAGGATTAGTGCTTACCTGATTGCAAGCCATCAAGCATATATTTGTAGCGTCATCCGATTGTTCGTATTCTGAGTCGCTGGCTTCGCCCTCATGACATATGCTTGTATTGGCGTACTTCCTTGATGTAGATCTCTTCAGGTAGCCTGTCATATTTGTTGCTTTTTTTTGTTAATGATGATACTGTTGGACAATCTTTCTTCATATATCCTTTCTTCTTACATCCGTAGAAAATAGGATCTTCCTCGTTGTTGTTGTTATTGTTGTCTTTTGTTCTTCTGTTGAATCTCATGAACTTCTTGAATTTTTTTACCAGAAGAGCTTGATCTTCAGAGTCAGAGTCGCTGTCGTCAGAATCATCTTCGACAGTTGTCACGACCCGTACCCGCTTTTCTGATACAAGACGTGTCTAAGCCAGCTTACGCCGCAGAGTCGGCGGTAGAATACTGTCCCGGCTATGATGCTCAAAATCACAAAATAACAACTTTATTGCTCATTCACATTTTTAAGATTTATTACAACAGTCACAAGATTCATATCAGAAAGAAAATACAATGTTCTTATAATTTATGAAAATAATACAACTGCTATCTATTTCTAGGTTTGTCTGCAAGTACACCCGTATCTCCCAAAGCTAAGTGAAGCCATAGCTAACCTGAAAAATGTTGGTTTCCAGTCAG
>JANAVB010019796.1:180000-277500 GCA_029216955.1 Iris pallida | reverse complement strand
TTTGAGTGGGACATGATATACCTAGATGAAGGTGGACTCGTCTAGATCTTGCATATGAAATCTGTTGGAAGGTAACAATTGGTCTCATGCTCCGAATATTAATGACACGGCCGAGGACACAAAATGATCTAAATGGAAAGTGGAAGCCCATAGGGAACTAATTATCATCCTAATGGAAAATTTTCTAATCAATCGGTAATCCTCGTATATCCCAAGAAGGCTTACAGTCTACCCACCTTAGAGGCTAGGACATGGTTTTAGGAGATGAGGTTAGAAGGATTTCAAAGTCCGGATATTGTACCTCGACTCTTGTTAATAAAGAATAAGGTATGACATATCGGGATACGGTAGATATAAGTCAAGTCAAGGGTCGTTCCTCAATAAATGGAAAACGAGTGTGTGTACAATGACATATGGTCGATAAAATAGAATGACCTACTCGTCCACAGTATACATGAGTTGTCAACGGGGTATCCAACTCTAAGGCACATCATATGAAAAGATTTCTAACAACTGGGTCGTGAATTTCTATTAGGGTCAAACCTGCCAGACTATTGTCACAAGGGCTCTAGTTAAAGCAAGCTTCAACAAATAATTAGAGGCTCACAATATTTGGTCTCTTGAGAATAGATAGTCTCCTAGGTTGGCATTTGGTCAAGGGAAAGATCCTAATCATTATCGGACTCCAATGACCAGAAGATCAAGATAGTAGGTTTAGGGTTGCATAGAGGATGAGTAACTTAAGGCAAGGTTCTAGTCACCTGGCTGACCGATGGTAGTTACCCTTGTGTATACAAACATAGCCATTGGAATACTCTGCATCTATCTATCAGTTACGAGCTTTCGTCTTTCTAATTGGTGAAAGACAAAACAATAAAGAGTTCAAGAGAGATGTCACTGAATACAATTACGTGATTCAAAGGCGAATGTATAATTCAAGGGGATTTGTCAAAGCAGTCGCGGATGAGATCCTAGAGACATCTACATCTCAATCCACGTAGGGTAATTAGAAGAAAAGCGAACCAAATGCATCATGGTTGATCAGACCGTAATACATTGATTCTGATTAGACAATATGTTAGCGGGCGTCCCCAATAAACATATGTCTTGAATCAAGCTCGATAAAAGAGTCAGCTTGCAAAAACTAGGCTGTAATAGCAGCGTTGGTCAAGATAGTCAAAATATAAGTGTGCAAGATTTTTGGAAAGGAGGCACAAGTAATTCGAGTTTTGTGAGAATCAAAATCTAACTCGAGATTCGTACACGAATAACAGAATCAAAAATTATAAACTAGTTCCTTACAGCAAAATAGAATTTAAAATAGGCAATTCTAATTTATGATATAAGATTTATATCTAATAAAGCAAAAGAAAATTAAACAGTTTATCAAAATTAACGCCTTAATTCTAGGCAAGTTTAACATACCAAGCAAATAGTATATCCACATTGGATCACATTGTCATATCAAAAGTAATAGTGTACCTATAGGGATCTAGCAAGCTATCTAAATTGTATGACCTATCTAATAACCTTAACTACCCAACGGTCAATTTGAACAAGGGACTCCTAGTCCTAGTCATTCTCTTAAATTATTTTAATCCTAATTGTGAATGAGCATTTCCTGGGCGCAGGCTCGCAGTAGTACGACTAATATGGTACTACCGCAAGTTCGTATAATTTTGTGAAAACTGACCTGCATGGGCCACCGCAAAAACTTGTCACGACCCGCACCCGCTTTTCGGATATGAGACGTGTCCAAGCCAGCCTACGTCGCAGAGTCGGCGGTAGAACGCTGTCAAGCCCACAAGAAATAAATGCTCAAAATAATATTTACTGCTCATTCACATTTCTGTATTTATTACAACATTTACAACATTTATAATTAAAGAAAATACGAGATTTTATAATTAATGAAAATAAATACAGCTGCTATCTATTTCTAGGTTTCTGCCGGCAAGTACACCCGAATCTCCCAAGCTAAGTGAAGCCACAGCTAACCTGAAAAATGTTGGTTTCCAGTCAGGAATGGAACAAGTACACAAACCGACGGCAATGCGAAAACACAATAGAATTAACAAGACATGAAAATAGTATATGAGATATAAAAACTGTAAAGTATTGAAGACATGGCACGGTGGAGATGAAAAGGAAAAATAAATAAAAGACATCTACCTATGTGGTGTGAAATATCATTTTCAACATGTGAACGACTAGGGGTAAATAAGGCACACTGCACGAGTCATGTGCAGCTGCTAGCATTCACGAAAGACACGGGAAATAGTTCTGGGTAGTCCACATGTCTACTAAGATATTTCCTCTCCCGACTACTCCGTGTGATGAGCGTGTCAACAAGCAGCAAGATATATGTATAGACATGAAATGAAAAGACTATTATGAATCAAAAACAATTAGAAAGTGCACTTGCCTGAGGTCCTTAGCTGGAGAAACCGATAGTACAACCACATCAGATGAGTCACTAAAGTCAACACATGCAAAAAGTCTCCAAATGCTGAAATAAATATTACCAACGTTCTCAGAATAGTCAAATTAGCTAGGATTGCCTGTCCTTAAGTCCAATTACGGACACAGGGACAAAACGGTAATTTCGGGCAAAAACGATGTCCGCCGTTGGACCCGCTTTGCACCGAAAAGCGTGCCAGAGTCAACGGTCTCTAAAGTCGTCAAATTATACATCAACAGGTCTGGTTTTCTAATACGAACCCAACCGTATGTCCAGAGTTGGAATCCGGCGGGCCGTGCACAAAATCGCCCGTTGAATCGGACCGCGGGGCCCGCAAAACGGCGTACGATTCAACTATCTCAGAATTGGACCAAGCATGGCATACAGGACCAAAAAAATGATAAGGTCCTGTTGGCGCAAGTTTTGTCTCGATCTGACGAGCGTGCACGAAGTAATTGAGAAACTTGCACAGGGGCCGATACGGTAAATTTCGACGGATACGCATCAAATTCGTCGCGCACACGCGACCAATTTGAATTCCGTCAAAACCCACATGACCACGAAGCCATTACGCACCTTTTGATGCTTTTGGTTCGTGACCACGTCGCCCGGATTGGCGGGACGCACGTCGTGTGGATGGTTTTTCAAGTTTTTAAAACAGTTTTTATCAGTTTTTTTTTTGATTTTCGGCAATGAATAATTTCTTGCACAATAACTCAAAAATAATTCTATCAGTTGCGTTTCGATCCTGTATATGTTGTCTAAATGGTTGTTCAGGTAGTTTTCGTGAATATCGAATATCCTGACAGAAAAATGGCTTCCAAGTTGGGGTATTTGCCTAAGGCTCTGTTCTGATTTTCGAACAGTTTTGGTTCGACTTTGGGTCGATCTTCCTGGAAATCTAGAACATGTAAAGACAAACCGATTAAAGGGGTTAAGAGTTGGATAGGTTGTCTACACACCTAAACGATCAGTTCGCAGAATGATCCCTCGTATGCGACGAAAGGTCGTCACGAAGTTTGCTCCCCCGCAGTGCCCTGCTGTCGCGACTGTCCTACTTTCAGCGTGCGTGCGGCCCTTCGTCGTCGGCCGGCGGTGGTGCAGGGCCATCGGGCGGTGCGCCAGGGGAAGGGGACGAGGTCGTCAGGGGTTGGTGACGAGTAGTTAGGGTTTTGCTTGTTTTATCGATCTCGATCTCCCTTCTAATACTATATGTACTTATATGAGCGAACACCCGATCGGGTTTCAGTTGCTGGGGCAACTATTACTACTCGGCTGGGACAGGGGTGTTGGGCCGGGTCTGGGGGCTGCAAGGAATTAAATGACAAACTTTTATAGTTCTCTTGTATCCATCTTCCAAGGGACTAGAAAGTACCAGTGTAACATGAACATGTCACTGTTATACAACATTTGATATTTTATATTATCCAGTTATGGCATGACAAGTATATGAAATTTATCACTTATGCCTCTTTGCATCAGCCTGTATCATGGGAGGCCTTTCAAAGCAAACTTCCACCTAAATCTTCATCAAACTACTTTCAACTCTAAGGAAAATATTGCTAAGGCACCATGTATTCAAGGATGTATGTCAAGCCTCTCTCATGTTTCTATGCTATTTATATATTTTATACACATGTATGTATACAGACATATATATGTTTATAAATATACACGTACACACATATCTCTATATACATTTATATATACATATACTCATATATTTATATGTATATTTATATATATACATACCAATATACACCTATATATATATATATTTGTATATACATGCACGTGTACACCCTTACATATATTATACCATATATATATCAAGATTTAGAGTATAGCTAAAACAAAATAATAAATCATTTTGTTTATTTCCATAATTCCTACCTATATATATATATATATATATATATATATATATATATATATATATATATATATATATATATATATATATATATATATATATATATATATATATATTTATTTATTTATTTATTTATATATATATATATATATATATATATATATTTTTTATATATATATATATATATATATATATATATATATATATATATATATATATATATATATATATATATATATATATATATATTATTTCCTAATAACACCATTTTCTAATAAGATATTTATATACCAAAATATTGTATCAATAACAACAATGCAAGAATTTCGATCACCAAATATAGGTATGGTATTGGGGAATACCATATAATCCTGTTCTATTCGGTCTACTGAAAAATCGTGCAAAAGTTCTAATTTGCTGAATAAATATTAATAAAAAAATAATTCAAAATTTTCGGGAAGGGGAGCTACATCGTGTGCAGCTGCTATTCTCCACGAAAGACACGGGGGATAGTTCTGGGTAGTCCACATGTCTACTACGATATTTTTCCTTCCGACTACTCCGTTTGACCAGCATGTCAACAAGCAGCAAGACATATGTATAAACGTGAAATGTATAGACTACTATAAATCGAAAAACAATTAAAAAGTGTACTTGCCTGTGGTCCTTAGCTGATGAAATCAATAATCCCGTCAGGTTCAGAATAGTCCAGTTAGCTAGGATTGATATGTAGGAATTCAGGTTTTGTAAGAAAATAGGAAACGATCGATTAGTTATGATGATCAATCTAAAATAAGAGAATTTGATTTATAGGAAAATGTAATCCCAAAATAAACCACATATAATTTTATATCAGTTTTTATTAGAAATTATTTGTGATTACTTTAGAAAGCCTTATAAAACATATTTAGAAATATTGTCAAGGAAACATCTATTTAACTAGTTAAAATAATATTTTAGTTTTAAAAGTAATTATAGATCCCTTTTTTTAGAATATATCCTCAATATACAGTTTACTTGAAAATACATACAATTTATAAAAATACATAAAACTATTTTGGAAACATGTATAATATTTGGAAAATATTTACGATATGTAGAAACTATATATTATTAGTCAAATACGATTTTTAGATAATTACCTTGAGATCAAAAAAATTGTTTAGGGTTAAAATATCTAATTTTGTTTTTTTGGCAAACTATAATTTTAGGCTAAAACTATAATTTGAAATGTCAAGTAAATGCTAGAATAAAATATTTAAGGATTTTAATTCTAGTTTTGAAAATAGGTGTAAGGTTACAATATAATTTTGAAATATTAACTATATATTTTTTATAACCATATTAATAATATTAATAACAAAACAAATGACTTTTAGTGATAATAATAATATTAATGATAAGAACCTTAAGAATACTATCATTCGTTAACATATATATACTTATATACTTTTTCTAACAGCAGCATACCTTAGTTAACAAAACATGAATAAATAATAGTAAATTAATACTTAACTTCCTTCCCATGCTCACTGACTCTTTCCTTTTTTTCTTGTTTTCGAGTACCAGCAATTAAATACAGAGGGAAATTCTTCTTCCTATTCCCGAATCCCGAGTATCAGCCATTATTTCTAATTTAGTAATAACTATAATAATTTATAAGAGAAATGGAGAGAGAGAAAGCGAACTGAAGAAGAGAGGGGAAGCTTCTTCTCTAAAGATTGGAAAGGTTGAGAGGAAAGAGAAAGTGAGGTGCTCACCTCGCCGGTCATCGAAGGTGAAGGCGGCGGTGGCTGTTAGATCCTATGAGGAGCGCCGAGTCAACGCTGTCAGGCGTTGTGACGCCGATCGGGGAGATCGTAGGCGGCCTTCGACGGTGCGGATGCAGAGGCGTGGTGGGGATCTGGTACGGTGCTGCCAGAACCAGAGAAAAATTGGTCGCGGCGTACTCCGCAAGTCACAGCTCGAGGTCGGCTATGCGGATGTGTGCGCCGGAGGGGCGCTCTTGTTCGGCGGCCCGACGTCGGATCTGGCGTACGCGGGCGTGCGAAAAGAGGAGGAACGATTGGAGCTCACAAAGGGAACTCCGGCGACAATTTGGCTAGGCGGGCGCATCACCAGGCGAATGCGACGTGGCGGCAGTGTATGGCGCCGGACGGTGTGGCTCGGCTGGATCTGGCAAAGGCAGAGCAGAACCGTGCGGGGTTCAGGCACGGCAGCTGATCCGAGTCGTGCGGCCATCGATGGAGGAGGAGGGTTCTCGATGGTCGGCACGTCGGAGTGGGCGCTCGGGTGGTCGTCGTCAGGTGCAGGCGAAGCGGGCAAGGCCGGAGCAGATCCGGGTCAGCCGGCGGTGGAGGATATCGCAGGGCATCGGTTCTCGATGGTGTGGCACGGCTGGGCACCGGTACGGGAGGGTCACATCGGTTGGAACGGACAACGACGGGAGTCGACAGGTCATCTCTCTCCTCACTCTTAACTCTCTGGATGTGCTCTGGTTGTGGGTGATTTGGCGGAGGAATTGCGGGAAGAAGGTGGAGACGGTTGTCGTCTGTTATGGGGGCGTGAAGTCGAGCAGGGGAAGAGGAGAAGAAGGGAGTGTTCCGATGGTCGGTCATAATGGGGAGGCAGGTTGGTCAGGGACGCTCGGTTCTAGTAGAGATGGTGTTGGTACTGGCGATGGTTGGAGTTCGGCGGCGTAGTAGGGATGCCCGGATCAATCCCGCCAGTAGAAAGGCTGTCGTTTTTAGTTTTTGAGGGAGATGTCATACGTATATATTGGTTTGGTTTTAGGGAATAGGGATAGGGATGCACTGATTGTGTATTGATGTATTATCCTCATGGAAATATATATGTATATATTTATCACTAGAGATGATTATATGGTTGGATAAAAGTTCAGCTTTATCAAGAAGGAGATATTCAGATATATCCATAAACTAATCTAGATTTGTACGTGAGATTTAGATTGTATAACGTGTTGGGGTTGTCCGACACAAGAGAAAGTGTAAATGTAAATAAATAATATAAATAGTGGAAGGAAATGGACGAACATGGACACGATGCACGACACGTGGTTGTGTTGATGGTTTGGCTTGTGGTGGATGGCATAATTTGGGAGAAATGTTCTCCTTAAACAGGAGATGGGACTTTTGATCTGATAAGGCTTAAGATTCCTAGTAGATAACTCATTTCCTTTAATTTATATCGAAAGAAATGGTTTTAAGTCAAACTTTAATTCTTATCTTAATCTATTAATGGATAACAGTATTTTAATTTGAATAACTCTAATATTTATCAAAATAATCTAAATCGTATACTCTATAATATCAAGCAATACATTAAATGATTACTTCAATAATAATATCAATAATATCCAATAATTGAAATTATATAAACACCAATAAATCAAATAATTAGCTACTACAAAATAGCACTCGTTACCATTAATAATGAAAAGTTTATATTGATAAATCTAGAATTCCGTTTAAAAATAAATGGAAATTTCCTCTTTAATATTTATGAATATTTATAACCTTTAAAACTGTTTTAGAGACCAATGAATCAATATATTCTATCATTACAAAAAGGTCATGAACAAATGTTTTATAAAAATTAAATAGCATTTTCAAAGCAATAAATTCCAACTAGTTTTGAAATACAAGATAACATCTTGCACAAAGTCATTGACGACGAAAAATAACCATTAACAATAAGAATAGTAAACAAAAATAATCTTTTATTTTTTTAAAAAAACCTGGGAAGAGGAGTTACAAATCTACCCACCTTAGAAGTAAATTCGTCCTCGAATTTAGGAATGTCGAGTATAGATAGGCTGAAGGAAAGGTGGCAACATTGAATTTTAATAAGATCGATATTAACTGATCGGATAAAGTCAAGGGTGACCAAAACTTGCTTAATAAGAATTTTTGATCAAAAGAAATAGTGATCAAGTATTGACCATTGATGGATGGAAGTGGAGAAGTACATAGATATGGCTTGGTGCTGCAGTCATAGGCTACAGTCTCGAATCAACAGGTCCTAAATGTTCAAGAAATCGATAACCCTAAGGACATTTCACTAATCGAAGACCCTACCCACCTTAGAAATTTCTTCTCCGAAATTTTGAATGGCACAATTAGTCATGATCAAGAAATGGTATGATCGCTGATCAAATGAATTAGGTCGTGAAAAAAATTTGAAATTTTAAGAAAAGATACTATGTGGCACGGTTAGCTACCCTTGGGATTATATAGGCATGATCAATAGTCAAAATTTTAGGCTGATACTAAACATGGAAAAATTACTTAGATAAATTTAAGAAGTAGTCGCGATCAAAGCTACTCATGCAAGTCATCTAAGCATGATTAAAATTAAAAGTTAGCACGAGCATAAACATAAAAAAATAGTCATGATCATAGTAGGATATGAATATGACATTAGCAATAATTTTGTCGTCATTTAGGCATGATTATGATTATAGTCAGATAGTTTAGTCACGAGTAAAGTCGTTCAGGAACGGTCAAAATTCAAATTTGTTTGGCACAATGAAATATTTAGGCATGATTATGGACTCAAAATCAAGAAAGTACGCGAATTGACATGATCGAGATATAATCAAACAGTCTAGATCGATCAAAAGTCGTAAGGATGATCCAATTTAAAATCGTCTTAGCACTATCAATGATGTAGGCATAATCCTAGAATCATAATCTAGGTGTGATCGTAAATGGGAGGAATTCAAAAATAAGTTTAAGGGATGCATAGGAAGACAAATGACCATAAAGATAAGAGATATAAAAGGATAAAATTAAATAATAATAAAATAATTTAATTAAGTGAATTGCAGGCCATGAAATCAGTAGCCATATGTCAAAGAGGACGTAGTCTTCATAATATTCAAAAATTGTATGTATATATGAAGTCACTTTGCCGAGAATTTATGCCTCGCCAGTGTACACATGGCTGCAGTAAACCTTGGTTTCATGACTCAGCTATGACACAATATCGAATATTTTTTTCCAATATTGACATAACAACTCAAGGAGCAAATAGGACAATTAAGACATAGTCTTAATAGTATTCGATAACCTACGTTACTTGAAATTACTCTAACTTAGGGTTCATGCCATGCCAGTGCGCTGCTAGCTGCAGTGAACCCGTAGTCTCGATAATTCAAATAAGTGACGACAATGCGCTGATGTCCTGGCATCGCAAGTCATCAAAATTATTCCGACTATATCTCCAAGAATATCAAAGAAGTTTAAAATATCATACAAGTTGATAAAGATAGAAAAATGTAAGTTCCTGTTCTTTATATATAATGTCAGCATGTCAGCTTCTTGAAAAGAAAAATAATTGATTAGGAGGGATAATGATCGAAGTCAAAATAAGTAAAATCTTATAATCCTTATTTCACGGATATTCAATTTTCAACGATTGAGAGGAAACTTTTGAATCCAAAAACTTAACTCGAGATTAATAAACAATTGAGTGAGAAGTTATTTTTAAAAAAAAATAATTCCTTAGGTCCAAGGAAAAGAATATAAGTGATACGAACTTATGATATGGCGATGCTTAGAAAAGACATAAGGTAAAGTTGTACGAATGATCATGATTAGGGAAAAACGACCAAAGGCAAAAGAAATATAAACTTAAATTTATATTTCTCTAATATTCATGATCGAGGAAAAATATGGATTAAGCACTATGTCTACCTATTATGAATATATATTTACACAAGTATATACGTATAGCCTAAATAAATCCCAAGAATCCTAAAATATCATTCTAAGAGAAGGTTATCCTATTTCCAAGTAAAATATAAATTTAAATAGCAATAATACATATATTATATTCAATATATAATTTATAGAAATTATTCTCAATATTAGAAATGGACTACCCAAAATATATATACACTTTTATATATCTACACGGACGACGTTGGTCGCACTATGTGACCATCAGGACATGGGTGGGATTCAGGCTAGTTTGGAACAACCGGGTCTTCTAAAAGTCAATAATCTAAATAATAAATAATTAATTTATTCCTAGGGTTATGTCACGATTTGGCCTGGTTTTCCTAGTTAGTGCATACCTATGACTCGGCCTTCTCTACCATGGGTAGAACACTAGTCAAGGCACTCGACTGCACTCTCAGTGCCAAAATTCTTGGTCATCTTGCGCTCCAAAACTTAACCGTGACTAAGGCCCTTTATAATAAATATTTATAAAATTCTAGAAATCACATTTTAATTCAAATAAAAGGAATAAATGCTATTTTCAAAATTTTGAAAAGATGTTACGAATCTACCTTCCTTAGAAATATCGTCGAATCAAATGTGATAGTGTATCCGGAAAGTCATCTAGTGAGACCTATGTAGTAATCTTAAGTACCGAATTGTTAAATTAAATTAGGGACTCCTAGTCCTAACCATTCTTTTAAAATTGATTTACTTCTAGTTATGAATGAGCATTTCCTAGTCGTAGGCTCGTAATAGTACGACTAACTTAAGTACTATCACGAGTTCGCATATTTTGTGAAATCAGACTTGCATGGGCCACCACAAAAACTTGTCACGACCCACACACACTTTTCGGATACGAGACGTGTCCAAGCCAGCCTACGCCGCAGAGTCGGCGGTAGAACGCTGTCACGGCCATGATGCTCAAAATCACAAATTAACAACTTTATTGCTCATTCACATTTCTAAGATTTATTACAACAGTCACAAGATTTGTATCTGAAAGAAAATACAATGTTCTTACAATTAATGAAAATAATCCAAATGTTATCTATTTCTAGGTTTCTGTCTGCAAGTACACCCGTATCTCCCAAAGCTAAGTGAAGCTACAGCTAACCTAAAAAATATTGGTTTCCAGTCAGGAATGGAACAAGCACACAAATCGACGGCAATACAAAAATATAATAGAATTTACAAGACATGAAAATAACATATGAGAGATGAAAACTAGAAAGTACTGATAACATGGCGAGTAGTGGAGGAAACAAGGAAAACAAATAAAATACAACTATCTATGTGATTTGAAATATCCGTTTCGACATGTGAACGGCTAGGGGGTAAATTCGGTACCCTGTACGTGTCGTGTGCAGCTGCTATTCTCCATGAAAGACACGGGGGTAGTTCTGGGTAGTCCACATGTCTACTAAGATATTTTCCCTCCCGACTACTCCGTATGATGAGCGTGTCAACAAGCAGTAAGACATATGTATAAACATGAAATTTGTAGACTACTATAAATCGAAAAGCAATCAGAAAGTGTACTTGCCTGTGGTCCTTAGCTGGTGAAACCAATAATCCCGTAAGGTTCAGAATAGTCCAGCTAGCTATGGTTGATATGTAGGAATTCAGGTTTTGTAAGAAAATAGGAAATGATCGATTAGTTATGATGGTCAATCTAAAATAATAGAATTTGATTTATAGGAAAATGTAATCCCATAATAAACCACATATAAATTTATATCAGTTTTTATTAGAAATTATTTGTGATTACTTTAGAAAGCCTTATAAAACATATTTAGAAATATTGTCAAGGAAAAATCTATTTAACTAGTTAAAATAATATTTTAGTTTTAAAAGTAATTATAGATCCATTTTTTTAGAATATTTCCTCAATATACAGTTTACTTGAAAATACATACAATTTATAAAAATACTTAAAACTATTTTGGAAACATGTATAATATTTGGAAAATATTTACAATATGTAGAAACTATATATTATTAGTCAAATACGATTTTTAGATAATTACCTTGAGATCAAGAAAATTTTTTAGGGTTAAAATATCTAATTTTGTTTTTTTGGCAAACTATAATTTTAGGCTAAGACTATAATTTGAATTGTCAAGTAAATGCTAGAATAAAATATTTAGGGATTTTTAATTCTAGTTTTGAAAATAGGTGTAAGGTTACAATATAATTTTGAAATATTAACTATATATTTTTTATAACCATATTAATAATATTAATAACAAAACAAATGACTTTGAGTGATAATAATAATATTAATGATAATAACCTTAAGAATACTACCATTCGTTAACATATATATACTTGTATACTTTTTCTAACTGCAGCACACCTTAGTTAACAAAACATGAATAAATAATAGTAAATTAATACTTAACTTTCTTCCCATGCTCGCTGACTCTTCCCCTTTTTTCTTGTTTCCGAGTACCAGCAATTAAATACAGAGGGAAATTCTTCTTCCTATTTTCGAATCCCGAGTATCAGCCATTATTTCTAATTTAATAATAACTATAATAATTTATAAGAGAAATGGAGAGAGAGAGAAAGCGAACTGAAGAAGAGAGGGAAAGCTTCTTCTCCAATGATTGGAAAGGTTGGGAGGAAGGGGAAAGTGAGGTGCTCACCTCGCCGGTCATCGAAGGCGAAGGCGAATGTGAAGGTGAAGGCGGCGGTGGCTGTTAGATCCCGTAAGGAACGCCGAGTCAATGCTGTCGGGCGTTGCAACGCCGACCGGGGAGATCGTAGGCGACCTTCGGCGGTGCGGATGCAGAGGCACGATGGGGATCTGTTACGGTGTTGCCAGAACTAAGGAAAAATTGGTCGCGATGCACTCCGCAAGTCACGTCGGCTGTGCGGATGTGTGCGCCGGAGGGGCGCTCTTGTTCGACGGCCCGACGCCTGATATGGCGTGTGGGGGAGTGCGAAAAGAGGAGGAACGATTGGAGCTCATAGAAGGAACTCCGGCGGCAAGTCGGCCAGGCGGGCGCATCACCGGGCGAAGGCGACGCGGTGGCGGAGCATGGTGCCGGGCAGTGTGGTTCGACCGGATCTAGCAAAGGCGGAGCAGAACCGTACGGGGTTCAGGCGTGGCGGCTGACCCGAGTCGCGCGGCCATCGACGTAGAAGGGGGGTTCTCGGTGGTCGGTACGTCGGAGTGGGCGCTCGGGCGATAATCGTCATACGGAGGCGAAGCGGGCAAGGACGGAGCAGATCTGGGTCAGCCGGTGATGGAGGATATCATAGGGCGTCGGTTCTCGATGGTGTGGCACGGCTGGGCCGGTACGGGAGGTCACATCAGTCGGAATGGACGATGACGGGTGTCGACAGGTCCTCTCTCTCCTCACTCTTAACTCTTTGGATGTGTTATGGTTATGGGTGATTTGGCGAAGGAATTGCAGGAAGAATGTGGAGACGGTTGTCGTCTGTCATGGAGGCGTGAAGTCGAGTAGGGAAAGATGAGAAGAAGGGAGTGTTCCGATGGTCGGTCATAATAGGGAGGCAGGTTGGTCAGGGACGCTCGGTTCTGGTAGTGATGGTGTTGGTACTGGTAATGGTTGGAGTTGGACGGCGTAGTAGGGATGCCTGGATCGATCCCGCTAGTAGGAAGGCTGCCGGTTTTAGTTTTTGAGGGAGAGGTCGTGCATATATATTGGTTTGGTTTTAGGGAATAGGGATAGGGATGCACTGATTGTGTATGGATTTAATATTCTCATGGATATATATATATATATATATATATATATATATATATATATTTATATATATATATATATATATATATATATATATATTTATATATATATATATATATATATATATATATATATATATATATATATCACTAGAGATGATTATGTGGTTGGATAAAAGTTCAGCTTTATCAAGAAGGAGATATTCAGATATATCCATAAACTAATCTAGATTTGTACGTGAGATTTAGATTGTATAACGTGTTGGGGTTGTCCGACGCAAGAGAAAGTGTAAATGTAAATAAATAATATAAATAGTGGAAGGAAATGGACAGACATGGACACGATGCACGGCACGCGGTTGTGTTGATGGTTTGGCTTGTGGTGGATGGCAGAATTTGGGAGAAATGGCCTCCTTAAACAGGAGATGGGACTTCCGATCTGATAAGGCTTAAGATTCCTAGTAGATAACTCATTTCCTTTAATTTAAATCGAAACAAATGGTTTAAGTCAAACTTTAATTCTTATCTTAATCTATTAATGGATAAAGTATTTTAATTTGAATAACTCTAATATTTATCAAAATAATCTAAATCGTATACTCTATAATATCAAGCAATACATTAAATGATTACTTCAATAACTTCAAAATAATATCAATAATATCCAATAATTGAAATTATATAAACTCCAATAAATCAAATAATTAGCTACTACAAATAACACTCTTTACCATTAATAAGGAAAAGTTTATATTGATAAATCTATTATTCTGTTTAAAAATAAATAGAAATTTCCTCTTTAATATTTATGAATATTTATAACCTTTAAAACTGTTTTAGAAACCAATGAATCAATATATTCTATCATTACAAAAAGGTCATGAACATATGTTTTATAAAAATTAAATAGCATTTTCAAAGCAGTAAATTCTACTAGTTTTGAAATACAAGATAACATCTTGCACAAAGTCATTGATGACGAAAAATAACCATTAACAAAGAATAGTAAACAAAAATAATTTTTTGAAAAAAACTGGAAAGAGGAGTTATAAATCTACCCACCTTAGAAATAAATTCATCCTCGAATTTAAGAATGTCGAGTATAGATAGACTGAAGGAAATGTAGCAACATTGAATTTTAATAAGATCGATATTGACTGATAGGATAAAATCAAGGGTGACCAAAACTTGCTTAATAAGAATTTTTGATCAAAAGAAATAGTGATCAAGTATTGACCACGGAAGGATGGAAGTGGAGAAGTACCTAGATATGGCTTGGTGCTGGAGTCTTAGGTTACGGTCTTGAATCAACATGTCCTAAATGTTTAAGAAATCGATAACCTAAGGACATTTCACTAATCGAAGACCCTACCCACCTTAGAAATTTCTTCTCCGAAATTTCGAATGGCACAATTAGTCATGATCAAGAAATGATATGATCGCTGATCAAATAAATTAGGTCGTGGATAAAATTTAAAATTTTAAGAAATGATACTATGTGGCACGGTTAGCTACCGTTGAGATTATATAGGCATGATCAATGGTCAAAATTTTAGGCTGATGCTAAACACGGAAAAATCACTTAGATAAATTTAAGAAGTAGTCGCGATCAAGGCTACTCATGCAAGTCATCTAAGCATGATTAAAATTAAAAGTTAGCACGAGCATGAACATAAACATGAACAAAATAGTCATGATCATAGTAGGATAGGAATATGACATTAGCAATAATTGAGTTGTCGTTTAGGCATGATTATGATTATAGTCAGATAGTTTAGTCACGAGTAAAGTCGTTCAGGAACGGTCAAAATTCAAATTTGTTTGGCACAATGAAATATGTAGGCAAAATTATTTAGGCATGATTATGGACTCAAAATCAAGAAAGTAAGCAAATTGACATGATCGAGATATAATCAAACAGTCTAGCTCGATCAAAAGTCGTAAGGATGATCCAATTTAAAATAGTCTTAGCACTATCAATTATGTAGGCATAATCCTAGAATCATAATCTAGATGTGATCGTAAATGGAAGGAATTCAAAAATAAGTTTAAGGGATGCTTAGGAAGACAAATGACCATAAAGATAAGATATATGAAAGGATAAAATTAAATAATAATAAAATAATTTAAGTAAGTAAATTGCAGGCCATGAAATCAGTAGCCATATGTCAAAGAGGACGTAGTCTTCATAATATTCAAAAATCATATAATATATATATATATATATATATATATATATATATATATATATATATATATATTTATATATATATATATATATATATATATAAATATATATATATATAAAAAAAAATATATATATATATATATATATATATATATATATATATATATATATATATATGAAGTCACTTTGTCGAGAATTTATGGCTCGCTAGTGTACACATGGCTGCAGTAAACCTTGGTTTCATGACTCAGCTATGACACGATATCGAATATTTTATTATCTTTGTCCAACACAACATTTACATAACAACTCAAGAGCAAATAGGACAATTAAGACATAGTTTTAATAGTATTCGATAACCTACGTTACTTGAAATTACTTCAACTTAGGGTTCATGCCACGCCAGTGCGCTGCTAGCTGCAGTGAACCCGTAGTCTCGATAATTCAAATAAGTGACGACAGTGCGCTGCTATCCTGTCATCGCAAGTCATCAAAATTATTCTGACTATATCTCCAAGAATATCAAGGGAGTTTAAAATATCATACAAGTTGATAAAGATAGAAAAAGTGTAAGTACCTGTTCTTCATGTATAATGTCAGCTTCTTGAAAAGAAAAACAATTGATTAGGAGGGATAATGATCGAAGTCAAAATAAGTAAAATCTTATAATCCTTATTTCATGGATATTCAATATTCAACGATTGAGAGGAAACTTTTGAATTCAAAAACTTAACTCGAGATTAATAGAAAATTGAGTGAGAAGTTATTTTTTTTAAAAATAATTTCTCAGGTCCAAGGAAAAGAATATAAGTGATACGAACTTATGATATGGTGATGCTTAGAAAAGACATAAGGTAAAGTTGTACGAATGATCATGATTAGGAAAAAACGACCAAAGGCAAAAGAAATATAAACTTAAATTTATATTTCTCTGATATTCATGATCGAGGAAAAATATGGATTAAGCACTATGTCTACCTATTATGAATATATATTTACATAAGTATATACGTATAGCCTAAATAAATCCCAAGAATCCTAAAATATCATTCTAAGAGAAGGTTATCCTATTTCCAAGTAAAATATAAATTTAAATAGCAATAATATATATATTATATTCAATATATAATTTATAGAAATTATTCCCAATATTAGAAATGGACTACCCAAAATATATATACACTTCTATATATCTACACGGACGACGTTGGTCGCACTACGTGACCATTAGGACTTGGGTGGGATTCAGGCTAGTTTGGAACAACCGGGTCTTCTAAAAGTCAATAATCTTAATAATAAATAATTAATTTATTCCTAGGGTTATGTCGCGATTTGGTCTGGTTTTCCTAGTTAGTGCATACCTATGACTCGGCCTTCTCTACCATGGGTAGAACACTAGTCAAGGCACTCGACTACACTCTCAGTGCCAAAATTTTTGGTCATCTTGCGCTCCAAAACTTAACCGTGACTAAGGCCCTTTATAATAAATATTTATAAAATTCTAGAAATCACATTTTAATTCAAATAAAAGGAATAAATGCTATTTTCAAAATTTCGGGAAGATGTTACGAATCTACCCTCCTTAGAAATATCGTCGAATCAAATGTGATAGTGTATCCTGAAAGTCATCTAGTGAGACCTATGTAGTAATCTTAACTACCCAATTGTTAAATTAAATTAGGTACTCCTAGTCCTAACCATTCTCTTAAAATTGATTTACTCCTAGTTGTGAATGAACACTTCCTAGTTGCAGGCTCGCAATAGTACGACTAACTTAAGCACTATCACTAGTTCGTATATTTTACGAAATCAGACCTGCATGGGCCACCACAAAAACCTGTCATGACCTGCACCCGCTTTTCGGATGCAAGACGTGTCCAAGCCAGCCTACGCCGCAGAATCGGTGGTAGAATGCTGTCACGGCCATGATGCTCAAAATCATAAAATAACAACTTTATTGCTCATTCACATTTCTAAGATTTATTACAAAATTCACAAGATTTATATCTGAAAGAAAATACAATGTTCTTACAATTAATGAAAATAATACAACTGCTATCTATTTCTAGGTTTCTGTCTGCAAGTACACCCGTATCTCCCAAAGCTAAGTGAAGCCACAGCTAACCTGAAAATGTTGGTTTCCAGTCAGGAATGGAACAAACACACAAACCGACGGCAATGTAAAAACACAATAGAATTTACAAGACATAAAAATAACATATGAGTGATGAAAACTAGAAAGTACAGATGACATGGCGAGTAGTGGAGGAAACAAGGAAAACAAATAAAATATAACTATCTATGTGATTTGAAATATCCGTTTCGATATGTGAACGGCTAGGGGGTAAATCCGGCACCCAGCACGTGTCGTGTGCAGCTGCTATTCTCCACGAAAGACACGTAGGATAGTTCTGGGTAGTCCACATGTCCACTAAGATATTTCTCCTCCCAACTACTTCGTGTGACGAGCGTGTCAACAAGCAGTAAGACATATGTATAAACATGAAATGTATAGACTACTATAAATCGAAAAGCAATCAGAAAGTGTACTTGTCTGTGGTCCTTAGCTGGTGAAACCAATAATCCCGTCAGGTTTAGAATAGTCCAGTTAGCTAGGGTTAATATGTAGGAATTCAGGTTTTGTAAGAAAATAGGAAATGATCGATTAGTTATGATGGTCAATCTAAAATAAGAATATTTGATTTATAGGAAAATATAATCCCATAATAAACCACATATATATTTATATGAGTTTTTATTAGAAATTATTTGTGATTACTTTAGAAAGCCTTATAAAACATATTTAGAAATATTGTCAAGGAAATATCTATTTAACTAGTTAAAATAATACTTTAGTTTTAAAAGTAATTATAGATCCCTTTTTTTTAGAATATTTCCTCAATATACAGTTTACTTGAAAATACATACAATTTATAAAAATACTTAAAACTAATTTGGAAACATGTATAATATTTGGAAACTATTTACGATATGTAGAAACTATATATTATTAGTCAAATACAATTTTTAGATAATTACCTTGAGATCAAGAAAATTGTTTAGGGTTAAAATATCTAATTTTGTTTTTTTGGCAAACTATAATTTTAGGCTAAGACTATAATTTGAAATGTCAAGTAAATGCTAGAATAAAATATTTAAGGATTTTTAATTCTAGTTTTGAAAATAGGTGTAAGGTTACAATATAATTTTGAAATATTAACTATATATTTTTTATAACCTTATTATTAATATTAATAACAAAACAAATGAATTTTAGTGATAATAATAATATTAATGATAATAACCTTAAGAATACTATCATTCGTTAACATATATATACTTTTATACTTCTTCTAACAGCAACATACCTTAGTTAACAAAACATGAATAAATAATAGTAAATTAATACTTAACTTTCTTCCCATGCTCGCTGAGTCTTCCTCTTTTTTCTTGTTTCCGAGTACCAGCAATTAAATACAGAGGGACATTCTTCTTCCTGTTCCCGAATCTCGAGTATCAGTCATTATTTTTAATTTAGTAATAACTATAATAATTTATAAGAGAAATGGAGAGAGAGAGAAAGCGAACTGAAGAAGAAAGGGGAAGCTTCTTCTCCAAAGATTGGAAAGGTTGAGAGGAAAAGGAAAGTGAGGTGCTCACCTCGTCGGTCATCGAAGGCAAAGGCGAAGGTGAAGGCGACGGTGGCTGTTAGATCCCGTAAGGAGCGCCGAGTCAACGCTGTCGGGCGTTGCAACGCCGACCGGGGAGATAGTAGGCGACCTTCGGCGGTGCAGATGCAGAGGCACGGTGGGGATCTGTTACGGTGCTGCCAGAACCAGGAAAAAATTGGTCGCGGCACACTCCGCAAGTCACAGCTCGAGGTCGGCTGTACGGATGTGTGCGCCGGAGGGGCGCTCTTATTCGGCGGCCCGTCGCCGGATCTGGCGTGCGCTTAAGTGCGGAAAGAGGAGGAACTATTGGAGCTCACAGAGGGAACTCCGGCGGCAAGTCGGCCAGGCGAGCGCATCACCGGGCGAAGGCAACGCAGCGGCGGAGCATGGCGCCGGGCGGTGTGGCTCGGCCGGATCTGGCAAAGGCGGAGCAGAACCGTACAGGGTCCAGGCTCGACGACTGATCCGAGTCGCACGGCCATCGACGGAGGAGGGGGGTTCTCGGTGGTCGGTACGTCAGAGTGGACGCTCGGGCGGTTATCATCAGGCTGAGGCGAAATGGACAAGACCGGAGCAGATCCGGGTTAGTCGGCAGCGGAGGATATCGCAGGGCGTCGGTTCTCGATGGTGTTGTATGGCCGGACGCCGGTGCGGGAGGTCACATTGGTCAGAACGGACGACGACGGGAGTCGACAGGTCCTCTCTCCCCTCACTCTTAACTCTCTGGATATGCTATGGTTGTGGGTGATGTGGCAGAGAAATTGTCACGACCCGCTCCCAAATAATCGGACATGAGTCGAACACGCCCAACCTTCATCGTTAGACACGATAAAGTAAGATGTACCAATCTCTAGGGAAATCTAACCAGATAAACATGAATATATACAATCATAACATCTAATATAACGTTCCCAAAAAGATCACCATAATCTACAAATCCATATATCATAAAGGTACCAGAACCAGCATGAATGAAAAATGCTATGAACTCTAAAGACAATATCTAGAAATAAAGCTAAGTAGTCTAAACCAGAAGCGTCAAGTTAAGTCTCATCCTGCTCAGCTAATATCCTGGGCTCTGGCCCATAGAGTAGAATAATATCCTGCAAGCACCTGCAACATATCCTAGTCAGGAGCGGAGCTAAGTGTATCCAAGGAAATGAACATGAACATCATGGTATGAACAAGAAACAAGAAATATATATAAAGAACGAAAAATGAGACAAGACATGAAACTGAACAGGAAATACTGAAAGTAAATACAGGGAACATGGTAAGAGTCCTGAACATGAAATACAACCTGAACATGAAGTACAACCTGAACATGAAATACAACCATGAATCCTGAAATACAACCTGAATCCTAACATGTGCAATATTGAAATACATCTAGATGTGTGATCGGCTTGGGTAGATGCAATGTACATGAAATGGTACGACTTGGGTCTCGCGTGCACGATGCAGGACCTAAGCTATTCACATGAATAGTAACAGGGTTTGATCACATATCTATAGTATTTTCCCTCCCAGACACAAGTAATCCATGAAACATAAAACCAGACAATCCCATGATACATCGTGTCAACAAGAAGATACAGGAATGAACATGCAAGACATGAGAAATAAACAAATCCGAGGAGTATACTTGCCTTGCTTAGGGTGATCGAAAAAGGGTAGTAAAGATGGATGTCCTCCTGTGATGATTTACAAGTTGATTAATTACCATTTAAAAGTCACTAAATTCTAATACACTAGCCATACACTATACCAAATGTGGTAACTAGATGTAGAACCCACCAACTCTACTCTTTCTAACCATTAGTTATAAACAAAAATGGAATTTGATGAGATCAAACTCATTACAAGTATATAAAGTAATCTATTATGGATATATTAGAACACTAATGTTCCAAGGCCAAAGGTATTCCAAATAATGCTAACATTCTTTCAAAAGAATAAAAGCAATAGCTCTAATTTACTATTTGTTCAACTTGTATTAGTATCTAATCCTTTAAGCTATTTCACCAAGTTTAATGGCTTAACCCTAACTCAACAATAGTACATACTGACATTGCATAACTGAGGACAATTAGTAATTTGAAACCAATTTATATTAGCTCCCAAAAGGTTCGGCCTGCTCGGCCTTGTAGAAGCATGGAAAAAGATAAGGAAAGCCCATGCGGCTCAAAGCAGAAGGATCCACATGCGGCTCATAAGTCCTTCATGATCCCATGCGGCTCACAAACAGAAGGAGCCTCATACGGCTCCAAAAGTCCTTCATGCGGCTTGGAACTCCCCAACAGCTCTATGCGGCTTAGGCAAAGACACGTGGCCATACGCTGTCCGCTTCTACAGCTGGCCATAAAGCAGCCGCCCAATTAATTGCATTGAATGACAGCTCTGACGCAATGAATGATAGCTCTGACACAATAAATGACAGCTCGAACATAAAGCTAAAATGATGATGGTGTGCTCCTTGGAAAAAGAAAAAAATCTTTTATAACTGGCAGGATCCGCCGAGTCCCGAAGCTCCCTATGCGGCCGCCCTCTTCATGCGGCTGCTATCCCCATGCGGCTGCCCGCTTTATGTGGCTTCTTCCTTCATACGGCTGCCTCCTTCATGAGGCTGCCACCCTCATGCGGCTGCTTCCTTCATGCGGCTGCCAGCTTCATACGGCTGCCCGCTTCATGCGGCTGCTACCCCTATTCAGCTGCTTCCTTCATGCGGCTGCCACCTTTATGCGGCTGCCTCCTTCACGCGGCTGCCTCCTTCACGAGGCTACCACCCTTATGCGGCTGCTACCTTCATGCGGCTAGGATTGTGGGGGCCACCCATATACGGTTCACTTAGAGACCGCATTCATGCGACTTTGTCAAGACATCCCACTCACGACAGAGAGACATGTGACGGTCCTCATGACAATTGAGACACGTGGCGGTCCTCACAACAATTGAGACACGTGGCGGTCTTATCTCCTCAGAGTTGTGGTTGCTAGCAAATCATAATAACCCAGATTTGTTACAATCATCATAATTATCCGAATCAAATCAGATTAATTGTAATCAAGCAGAATGAACACGTAGCAGGAGATCCGAGTTTATCACAAAGATTTGTGGCAATTAGCATTAATTGCCCATACGGATTTGGCGCAATCAAAATTAATTACCCAGATGTGATGCAATCAAGATCAATGGTCCAGATTATTGGCCGCCGACTTTTCAAGGGGCAATCATTGTAAACCCTAATAATTACACCCCACTCCTATAAATAGCAAGGTGCCATTCCCTTGCAAAAGGATTCCGATCCAGAAAAAATATAGCGAGGTGCCATTCCCTTGCAAAAGAGATTCTCTCCACCCGGCTGGACACACAGAGAGACAAAAGCACGCACAGAAAAGTCTTTCCACACATCCCGAGAGCATTTCTTCATCATAGCCAAGGCTATGTCCGATCGTCCAAGGAGTAAGACAAAGCTGCCGTCACTTTTCCGAGCCTCTATCGTCATCCCCAGAATCAAAAAATAAACAATCGTACTTAGACTGCTGTACCTAGGTTTTCATTCCTAGGCTTTCTTTGTGCGAGCGAGTTTGTATTATGAGTCTAAGTTCAGTCTTCCTATAAAATTATTCTGTACTTTTACAATCAATAGCAAACACGATGGCAACTCTGCTTGGGACTAACTTCTCCACGGCTGAGGAGTTGGTAACGCAATCGGACGCAGCCAAACTTGGCTCCACTCAACAAATGCTGGTCGCCCAGTTCGACCAACAGGCGTTTGAAGAAATGTTCTCCGACGGGAGCGCTGGCCCGGACCAGCGGCGAGCCCGCACGAAGAAGGACCGCAGGGAGTGGAGGCCCAAATCATTCGCTCCTCCCCAAGCTCTCGAAGAAATACTATCTGTTGCTCAAGATGGCATAGAAGTCTCGCAGGCAATCCTACGTCAGACCATAGAGGACTCTGCTGTCCCCAAGTCCGGCAGAAAAAAATACTATGATGCTGGACTTTGCAGGGGCAAAGAGGAACTCTATGCGATTCGAGCCGCATAAGGGTATCATCCGCATGGAGGAGGCTCATGCGGCCACGACAGCCAACCGCATGAAAAAGGCTCATGCGACCGCAACAGCCAACCACATAAAAAAAGCTCACGCGGCCGTAATTGCCAACCGCATGGAGAAGACCCATGCGGCCACGGAAGTCAGTCGTATGCAGAAATCCCATGCGGACAAAACTGCCAACCGCATGCAGGCAGCCTGCACGACCATGACTTCCAGCCGCATCCCGAAGGTTCATGCGGCCACCGCTCCTAGCCGCATACAGAAGGGTCATGCGGCCACACATACCAGCCGCATGCAGACAGCCTGCACGGCTACTGTCATGACCCGTACCCTAGAATTAGGGCACGAGAACGTAACAACGCCCAGCCTACGCCGCAGTATCGGCGGTAGAACGCTGTCCTAGGTCTCAATGCATCTAACAGTATAAGACTAAACAGTTTATACTCCCCGAATGGGGGTGACATAGCAGAATGTAAACTCAATCACATCTAAGGTAGAGCATAAAGGAAGATAGATAAAACATGAAATCGAAAAGAGATACAACAGATAGAAGTCTAAGTGTCTAAGATACAAACTCAGAATACATCTCAAAACTCAAATACAGTAATCCATAAATACAACTCAAGATGACTGAAAATAAACTATAAGTAAAACCCTAGCTATCTATACAACCTCAACTGTCTCCTCTAGGCTAGCAGGCAACCTCCAGGCTATCTGTAAAATTTATCAACGGGTCCAGTCAGGACTGGAGCGAGCACAGTACATCTCAACAGATCATAGCAGGTTAGAAAATATAATCATGCAGTAAAGTAAGATACATGAACTGAAGAAATACAGTATGTAAACAGAGAGAGAGAACTGTAATAGAAATATCTACTATAAGTAGAGAGCTAATAGTGACTAGTGAGTCAGAGTAAAATATTAACATGTGAATGGCATAGGAGATTCATGACTACAGCTAAGAGGGTGATTCATGACTACAGCTACTTGGATAATATTCACATGCCTATTTCCACTCCCCCATCCCCAATCAATACACAAGGATCTGTTCAAGTTATGTTAAGATTCGTGGAACTTCATATGGCTCATAAAATGAGTGATACGTGATGGTGATTCATGATAGCTCTGTGAACATGAGAGTACATGTGTCATAGGCGATTCGTGAATCAGAGGAAGCATAGAGATATGTGATGATTCGTGAAACGCACAAAACATGCAGTATCCGATGCTTCCGAGGGAGATAACATCTCATGAAAAGCATATAGTACCAATCCATATGACCAATGTGACAGTATCATGTAAAGTAATTTAAAGCAGGAAAATAATTCTAAACGGGATATGAAATGATCAGAGAATGTACTCGTCCGATATCTGAATGTCCAAGGTAAAGATACTGTCCGAGGAGAGGTATCTGGCTCCTAATTAGAACAGCACAAGTCACAACAAGTCTAAAATGATAAAATGAAGCTCTACTATGCATTCTACATGAATCTAGGTCAAACTAGGCCAAAGTTAACTCTTGGTCAACTCTGGTCAACTGCACTAGTCAAAGTAGGTCAAACTAGGTCATGTCCTAACCCAGCAAGTCTTATTAGGCCTAACCAAGACTATCCTAGCAAGCACACATCAATACAAAGGCTATACAAGCCAATATACACCTAACTCTATATAGCATGCAATTATTCAATACTCAAATAGGCAAGAATTCATATTGGATATACACTAGGTAATCTATTACTTTAAGCTATATATGTCTACACATATATACACATGCATATATTGGTATTCAACATTAGGTCTATAATCATGGCATTTCAAATGGTTATATAAACTTATATATTACAACACAATATGCTAACATATATATAATATACATACATAGCTAAGTTAACTATATTCATAAATACTTATTTAAGAGGCTATGTGTGTGTATGTGAACATTGAAAAGGGCAAGTGAGGGTTAAATGGGCATACATAGTGTATACATATCAAAGAGTGTCAAAGTGTAAGTGAACAAAGTGTCAAGTGTGATAGTGTCAACATAGTGTAAGGGGTACATGAGGTAATATAGGATTTGTGTTAACATAGAATATTACATCTCATTAACTTGTATATTGCATACATTACATCTATTATTATATTACATTCATGCTTGCATTCATTCATCATTCATTTATTCTCTTGCACTACTATATGCACCATACATTACATACTATGGAACCTACATATTCATTACAAGCCATATATTATTTATTTAAACATTTACTCATGCTTGCATTCTCTATTTAATTACATAATGTATATACATTAACATGGGTTAAAATCAAATAGAACATTATATTACACACAAGGGTGCACAAAATACATATGCCGAATAGTAACTCCTACTAATAATCAATACTGTACCATCTCAGCATGAAATAAAATCTAGGATTAAAGTATGTTATAGATCTATGTGTTAGCTTTCCGAAACTTCAAACGGATCGCGTTTTCGTTTCCGGAAACTCCCGGAATCGTGAAAACACCGAGAACGCGTTTGTCTTTCGTACAGCTGACACTCAAATAATTCTCCAGAAATTTACAGAAAGAATTAGGCCTATTAATACATGTTTTTGGAAAGCTAACTTCAACACGCTTCTTTAAAAAAAAATGGGAGATTAAATCGAGCTTTGAGCTAGAAGTTATGACATTTCTAAGTTAGGGCTGAAATTAAAAACGTGGATAAAAATCATTACGGATTTAGATAGTTTGAGCCAAAAGAATACACAATATATATCCTAATTATCCACAACAATAATGACAATAATAATATGAGGAACCACACTCACAAACTTGATTATATAATCATCATGAACCATTTATTACATATATAAATATAGATACACTCTCATTACAATATATACATATATATATATATATATATATTATATATATATATATATATATATATATATATATATATATATATATATTGTTTTATATATATATATATATATATATATATATATATATATATATATATATATATATATATATATACATACACAAATCTATATATGTTACATGAACACATCTATAAGAGATACATGAATGAAATGTAAAGTACTCAAGAACACATCTCTACATATTCAAATCTGAGATTTAATATGAATTAATTCATTTAATCAATATTTTAAATATAAAGTGTGTCCAAGTTTGGGGGTTTTCCCCATGAACACAAGACACAACAATAATACAATAGAAATCCCTAAAGGACACATAATGGACACAAGAGGACACAAAATAGGGACACAACAATGGGGGTCATTCCTATGGTTAAAACTTCCCTAAATGCAAAATGGAGAAATAAAAGAGAAGGAAATATTACCTAAAGAAGAGAAAATCCAAGGAGAAAGGCTTCTTCCTTGGGAGAGCTTGAGAGCACTTGGGGAAGAAGACTTCTCAAAGAAAGGAAATGAGATGGGAGTCCTATTAGGGCCGGCCACAATGGTTATTCCCCCATTGAATATTACAAGTTTGTCCCTCCCTTAGTTACAAGTGTTTAAAACAATTTTGGTTAGGGTTTGGGGGTAAAAGGGTCAAAATAAAAACTCTAAATGGTTAACCTAATAATTAGGAATATGACTAATCTTTCTAACATGATTAATTAAAATGTGGGCCATGGCTAACTAATGCATGGGTCCAACTAGAGTCTAAGTTACCCCGGGTCCCCGTTACAAGTCGGATTGAGATGAAATTCGAACCCGACTCAAATAATCCCAAAACAATATCATAAATAATAAAATAATATCAAAATAATTCAAAGAGGTCAAATACAAAAATATCCTTAGGCCAGAAATGACATTAAAATATTATAATCACATGGTTAGGCTCTAGGTCAAACAGTCTCTAGGGTTTCACTAGCAAAACGTCAAAACCACAAGTCATTGATTTAAATAATTTTAAAATGATTTAAAATCACCAAAAATCATATCATGAATTAAATATCATTATTAAAATAATTATAAACACGAAATTTTAAAATTACCCTCATTTGGAAAACTGGGTGCTACAACACTACCCACCTTAGAAAAATTTCGTCCTCGAAATTTAAGATCGATAGTACTCCTTCTAGAGCCTCTAACCTACCCAATATCTAAGGTAACACTTCCTAACACTGGAATAATAAACGGACATCTAAATAGTGTCAATCTAGGAATACCTCCAACACTGCTCTGCTGTACGGCGTAATGGAACTTCAATAAAATATGGACTGGAACTTATATCCAAGGGACTGGACCTATTTTAAAGTGGTCTTAACTAAGGATGAAAAGGAACTGATCATAGGCTATAGGTATGCTCAAACTATTATCTTCCTATTAACCATCTATTAATACATTCTATTACCATAGGAACGATGCATTACTAAGACATATAGGCCCCTATCACTCATAACACATTTATACTCACCAAAAGACTAGTACATCCTATCAAGGCTGATACTATAATCTCTCATAAATCTCATAAGCTACATGTTTATAGACACACATCCCCACATCAAGGACTAACCTATATATATCTATAACTGATACTAATGGGGTGACGTCCCTATTTTCCAACAATCAAGGTCTAAATTTTTTATCTAAATCATACAATTTGAAGGAATAGTTTACAAGGTCAGGGCATACCGTAGCAGTTGGAAGTCTCACCTAGGTACACTAATCATTCTAGGTCAAAACAGTACTATGGTATCAACACACAAACAATCTAGGGTGTCCTAATTGGAAAGGTAAGGGAACAACAATCATCAAGGTTGTAGGGCTGTCTACCATCCTATATAAAAATTAGTCATTAACAAGCAACTAAGAAATTATTAAAAGGTTACTATTCCATAAAATGGCAAAAATTGAAAATTTAGGCACAACAAATCACAAATATATTTTTGTCTTGACACAATCTAAGTTGATCAATTTCGGGATAAAACAAGATTTGGGCAAGAAGGGAAATCAATAAAATCAAAGTATGAGCACGAGCATTCAATGATGGAGGTTCAGGTCATGATTAAATTTAATTCGACTGAGTACGAATACGAGGTTCATAGGCGATGAAAAAATTTCAAAGAGAATTGTCAAGGCTGTCGCGAATGAGACTCTAGGGTCAAGTTTAACTATGTCTCCATTCTCGTAGATTGATACATAAAAAAGCGAACCAAAGTGCAATAGGTTGATCAGACCATCATGTACCGGTTCTGATTAGACAATATGTTAGTAGGTGGCCACCCAATAAAATATGTCATGACCAAGCTCAAAAATAGATAAGCTTGCAAAACTAAGGCTAATTTAGCAGCACAAGATATAAGGGTGGTAATGATGAAAAGAATTACATAGTCCAAGTTTTTTAACCAACGGGTCAAGTAATCAAATAAGGTACAAGGTCAAGCATCTAAGAAAACAAGCAGAATACCATCACATGTCGGGTCGAAAGAATTGAGTCAAGGCTGGATTTCTAATTGAAATAAGAAGAAATTTAGTATAATGGTAGAGGTTATAGTTTAGCCAGTTGACCAAAAAATTATATCAAGAAAATAGAGTACAAAAAGATGGGTTTTAGTGTGACATGATATACCTACACGACGGTGAGCTCGTCTAGGTCTTGCATATAAGATTTGTTGGAGGGTAACAGCTAGTATTACATTCCGAATATCAAAGTCACGATAAGGAACGTCAAGGATCTCAATTAGAAAGTGGGATTTTAAGAGGTGGTAATTAATGCACAAAAATAATGAAGATCGAGTTAGTCATCTGCTTCTGATACTCTTAAGTTCATCTGGTCATAACTTGTCAATCATATCTTTACCTCACCAGTCTCCATATGAAAATTTAACCTTTACTTAAACCCTTACCATGACTACCGTAGGCAATTCCTAATTTCCAAACATCACACTTGAAGCACAACCCTCACATTTAGGAATCAACATTAACCATTTATTTAAATTTCCAAGTTCTTTCACCTTGTCTTAAATTTGACCCAAAACCTCTAAATCCCGTTTACGAATTTCTTGAACTTGTTCAAATTGTTCTCCTCGTATTATTTAATTTAAATCTCTAGGCCTTACAAAACTTATCTTCCATCATAAAATCAACTTCCGTATTTTCTTCGACATACACCCTTGAATATTATTCTCCTAAAAATATTTCACAACAATCTCTAAACTTCCATAACTTTGTGTTCTCTCTATCCCTAGTCATTTCCTCGCAACATCTTGTTTAATATCCTTATTAAACACAATTAACTTCTCTTTTCCATTACTAACCTTCTACATAGTCTCAGAGTAAAAGTTTTCCCCAGAATCAATAACCAAGATTTTCTAAGTTCTCAAAACTAGGTTGACCTCTGATATCCTCATTAGTTTTGAATACACCTATAAACTATCTCATAACCCCAAAATTTCTCTCAATGTAATTGTTTCCAGATTGGCAGTATACATCTCTTTATTCTATTCGAGACCTTTACCATATTTCTATCTCAAGTTTCCATATGGAACACTCCACATTTGATTTCCTTTAGATCATCATAAAATAACCAGTTACGTCTTTTCTGAGCTACATAATTTACGTCACTTCCTTAGCCTTTCCCATGCAAAAGATACGAAGATTCAAGGGTTTCAAAGTACATCTGGTAGGGACGACAAGATATGGGTAATTAATATAATGAGACAGAGTTTAAGATAAGAGGTAAATAAGAATGCAAGGGAATAATGGCGAGAAAGAATAATGAAGATATGTTCCTTCTCATCGGTTCAAACGAGAGGAACCCATCAAGCTTAAATTCAATAGCAAGGAATGAGGGTGAATCCAAACAAGAGGAAAAGGAATTCCAATTGAAGTTCAAAATGAGTTTCTCAGGGGTCGTCCCAGAAATCTCTCAAAGAATCCTAAGTGTGATTGAGTACCTTGGATTTGAAAATATTAATCTAAATACAAAATTAAATCAACAACTACAAAATTTTATCAAATCATCAACTAATACCAGGATTCAAAGTTCTATAATGAATCCACAAAATCAAATTCAAATCAAGAAAAAAGGTGAATCAAAACAAGGAAAAGGAGTTTAAATCGGAATTCAAAATGAGATTCTCAAGGGTCATCCCAGGAATCTCTCAAGGAATCCTAAGTGTGATTGAGTACCTCTCATCCAAACATCTTAATTTATATATCCTATAGCAGGCTCGTAGTAGTACAACTAAGTCGTTGCGCTACTACGAAATCGCACTAATGCGAATCTCGACCTACATGGGCCACCACTAGAAACGTGTCACGACCCGCACCCTAGAGTTAGGGCACGAGAAACTAACAACGCCCAGCCTACGCCGCAGTGTCGGCGGTAGAACGCTGTCCTAGGTCTCAATGCATCTAACAGTATAAGACTAAACAGTTTATACTCCCCGAATGGGGGTAACATAGCAGAATGTAAACTCAATCACATCTAAGGTAGAGCATAAAGAAAGATAGATAAAACATGAAATCGAAAAGAGATACAACAGATAGAAGTCTAAGTGTCTAAGATACAAACTCAGAATACATCTCAAAACTCAAATACAGTAATCCATAAATACAACTCAAGATGAGTGAAAATAAACTATAAGTAAAACCCTAGCTATCTATACAACCTCAACTGTCTCCTCTAGGCTAGCAGGCAACCTCCAGGCTATCTGTAAAATTTATCAACGGGTCCAGTCAGGACTGGAGCGAGCACAGTACATCTCAACAGATCATAGCAGGTTAGAAAATATAATCATACAGTAAAGTAAGATACATGAACTGAAGAAATACAGTATGTAAACAGAGAGAGAGAACTGTAGTAGAAATATCTACTATAAGTAGAGAGCTAATAGTGACTAGTGAGTCAGAGTAAAATATAAACATGTGAATGGCATAGGAGTTCATGACTACAGCTAAGAGGGTGACTCATGACTACAGCTACTTGGATAATATTCACATGTCTATTTTTACTCCCCCATCCCCAATCAATACACAAGGATCTGTTCAAGTTATGTTAAGATTCGTGAAACTTCACATGGCTCATAAAATGAGTGATACGTGACGGTGGTTCATGATGGCTCTGTGAACATGAGAGTACATGTGTCACAAGCGATTCGTGAATCAGAGGAAGCATAGAGATACGTGATGATTCATGAAACGCACAAAACATGCAGTATCCGATGCTTCTGAGGGGGATAACATCTCATGAAAAGATCCATATAGTACCAATCCGTGTGACCAACATGACAATATCAAGTAAAGTAATTTAAAGCAGAAAAATAATTCTAAACAGGATATGAAATAATCAGAGAATGTACTCGCCTGATATCTGAATGTCCAAGGTAAAGATACTGTCCGAGGAGAGGTGTCTGGCTCCTAATTAGAACAGCACAAGTCACAACAAGTCTAAAATAATAAAATGAAGCTCTACTATGCATTCTACATAAATCTAGGTCAAACTAGGCCAAAGTCAACTCTTGGTCAACTCTGGTCAACTGCACTAGTCAAACTAGGTCAAACTAGATCATGTCCTAACCCAGCAAGTCTTACTAGGCCTAACCAAGACTATCCTAGCAAGCACACATCAATACAAGGCTATACAAGCCAACATACACCCAACTCTATATAGCATGCAATTATTCAATACTCAAATAGACAAGAATTCACATTGGATATACACTAGGTAATCTATTACTTTAAGCTATATATGTCTACACATATATACACATGCATATATTGGTATTCAAAATTAGGTCTATAATCATGGCATTTCAAATGGTTATATAAACTTATATATTACAACACAATATGCTAACATATATATAATATACATACATAGCTAAGTTAACTATATTCATAAATACTTATTTAAGAGGCTATGTGTGTGTATGTGAACATGGAAAAGGGTAAGTGAGGGTTAAATGGGCATACATAGTGTATATATATCAAAGAGTGTCAAAGTGTAAGTGAACAAAGTGTCAAGTGTGATAGTGTCAATATAGTGTAAGGGGTACATGAGGTAATATAGGATTTGTGTTAACATAGAACATTACATCTCATTAACTTGTATATTGTATACATTACATCTATTATTACATTACATTCATGCTTGCATTCATTCATCATTCATTTATTCTCTTGCACTACTATATGCACCATACATTACATACTATGGAACCTACATATTCATTACAAGCCATACTTATACATGCTTACATTAGATAGGATACTTACACCTCATACATCATTTATTTAAACATTTACTCATGCTTGCATTCTCTATTTAATTACATAATGTATATACATTAACATGGGTTAAAATCAAATAGAACATTATATTGCACACAAGAGTGCACAAAATGCATATGCCGAATAGTAACACCTACTAATAATCAATATTGTACCATCTCAGCATGAATTAAAATCTAGGATTAAAGTATGTTATAGATCTATGTGTTAGCTTTCCGAAACTTCAAACGGATCGCGTTTTCGTTTCCGAAAACTCCCGGAATATCGAAAACACCGAGAACACGTTTGTCTTTCGTACAGCTGACACTCAAATAATTTTCCAGAAAGTTACAGAAATAATTAGGCCTATTAATACATGTTTTTGGAAATCTAACTTCAACACGCTTCTTTTAAAAAAAATGGAAGATTAAACCGAGCTTTGAGCTAGAAGTTATGACATTTTTAATTTAGGGCTGAAATTAAAAATGTGGATAAAAATCATGACGGATTTAGATAGTTTGAGCCAAAAGAATACACAATATATATCCTAATTATCCACAACAATAATGACAATAATAATATGAGGAACCACACTCACAAACTTGATTATATAATCATCATGAACCATTTATTACATATATAAATATAGATACACTCTCATTACAATATATATATATATATATATATATATATATATATATATATATATATATATATATATATAAAATATATATATATATATATATATATATATATATATATATATATATATATATATATATACACACACACACACAAATCTATATATGTTACATGAACACATCTATAAGAGATACGTGAATGAAATGTAAAGTACTCAAGAACACATCTCTACATATTCAAATCTGAGATTTAATAAGAATTAATTCATTTAATCAATATTTTAAATATAAAGTGTGTCCAAGTTTAGGGGTTTTCCCCATGAACACAAGACACAACAATAATACAATAGAAATCCCTAAAGGACACATAATGGACACAAGAGGACACAAAATAGGAACACAACAATGGGGGTCATTCCTATGGTTAAAACTTTCCTAAATGCAAAATGAAGAAATAAAAGAGAAGGAAATATTACCTAAAGGAGAGAAAATCCAAGGAGAAAGGCTTCTTCCTTGGGAGAGCTTGAGAGCACTTGGGGAAGAAGACTTCTCAAAGAAAGGAAATGAGATGGGAGTCCTATTAGGGCCGGCCACAATGGTTATCCCCCCCATTGAATATTACAAGTTTGACCCTCCCTTAGTTACAAGTGTTTAAAATAATTTTGGTTAGGGTTTGGGAGTAAAAGGGTCAAAATAAAAACTCTAAATGGTTAACCTAATAATTAGGAATATGACTAATCTTTCTAACATGATTAATTAAAATATGGGCCATGGCTAACTAATGCATGGGTCCAACTAGAGTCTAAGTTACCCCGGGTCCCCGTTACAAGTCGGATTGAGATGAAATTCGAACCCGACTCAAATAATCCCAAAACAATATCATAAATAATAAAATAATATCAATATAATTCAAAGAGGTCAAATGCAAAAATATTCTTAGGCCATAAATGACATTAAAATATCATAATCACATGGTTAGGCTCTAGGTCAAACAGTCTCTAGGGTTTTACTAGCAAAACGTCAAAACCACAAGTCATTGATTTAAATAATTTTAAAATGATTTAAAATCACCAAAAATCATATCATGAATTAAATATCATTATTAAAATAATTATAAACACAAAATTTCAAAATTACCCTCATTTAGAAAATTGGGTGCTACAGCCACCGATCCCAGCCACATACCATCTATCCCATGCGGCTCACGGTCAGTCTTTGACCGTCTCTCGTGCGGTCCTGACCTTGGAGGCTCTCTGGAGCATATGCTAGAATATGTTGTGACCAACTTGGACTCTTCCTACTATGCACTCTCAGGTGCTAGGGAAGAAGTCTCGGGCAGCGCGGGCTCGACGAGCTCAGTCGGCTGTCCCAACTTCTGACTATCAGGGCGTCCCGCAGACTGTTACGCGGGCCCCTGATGGAAAGTTGTATAAAACTATCCATGTCCAGCCCCCGGCTGCCAACGAATGGGATAGTTATCAAGAATCTCCCAACAACGATCAGGGGAAAGTACTCGTACTACCCCCACATCAGGGAGCAGGCAGGAGGCCAACACAATCATGGGCTCAGAACTCCCGGGCACACAAAACGGGTGACTTGCGCAACGTGATTCTTCACAAACGCAAGGAAAGAGACGAAGATGTGGGGTGTAGAGAGTCCTGTCAGGGACATCAATGCACCCAAGTCATTGTCAACTGCTGCTGCAACAAGGTGGTAGTGCAAGAAGACCGGCAGTCCGTTTTCCAACGGCTGCAACACCCAAGCTCAGAGGACGAGGCGCTTCTCGTCGCTTCCTATAATTCTGCTCTGAAGATTCCTAGCAGTGGTAGAGAAAAAAAAACAAATGTCTTCAGTCCAAAAATCTCAACCGGCGTAACTAAGAAACTCTCTTCTAAGCGGTTGTCTACCACCGTTACAGGAGGAGTTTACCAAGGTACCCGCTCAAAGACGAAATCTGCCACACTTGGAGTCATTGGAGTCGGGGGTAGCACTCCTCCAAATATCCACGACAATCCAGAATTCTAAGGAGATAATTCAGGAGAAACGGTTCACCCAATAGATGCAGCAGATCCCGACGTCCCCGAGGACGTCCACAACTCTCAAGACGAGGCAAGCTCTGAAGCTGGGGGTACCACTCTTTCTGAGTCCGAACCAGAGGAGAAAATTTCCACATAGCCCGATGACTTCTCTGTACAAGGGTATGACTCAGAGGGCACGTCCTCTACCGTCCCTTCCATATCTCCTCATGTGAGGACGGTATTCATGACAGACAACAACCAAGACGGTCCCAGTAATCGCCAACGCATCGACACTCTGGAAGCCATACTGCATGCCTTAGTCAAGTTTGTGGACGAGATCAAAGCGACCCTTCCGACTCTGCAAGGAAGAACACTTGGCCAAACGAACGTGGGACCCACGGTCAATGCGAACTCGAACTTAGCTGCACCAAACTCGGGTGATAATCCTCCTAAAATATCGGCCCCACTGCTGCAGATGAGGCCAGAAAGGCAAAAAGAGAGGTCCAGGAGCTCCGAGCCATGTTCCATGCCCGAGAAAACTGCCAGGACCTCAGGATACGACAACCGTATCCTGCTGCGTGGAGAGATCTGCCTTTCCCACCAAGATATAAACCATTCAACATCAATCTGTATGATGGAAAGACATCCGCAAGCAGGTATATCACCTACTTTGAAGTCACAACCAACCATCTGCCTCATGACGATGCCATCCATACACGGTTGTTCATCGGGGCACTGGAGGGGGTCGCCTTCGACTGGTACCGTAACTTGCCGGACAACTGCATCCATTCTTTCACCGGCTTTAAACGTATGTTCCTGGAGAGGTTCTACGAAGTAGGGCAAGATGTGACAATGTCCACCCTCATGGACGTGGTCCAGGAAAAAAAGGAGCTAACAAGGAACTATATCGAGCAGTTTCGCCAAACCGCGATGAAGTTGCCTTCGGGTAACCCTGATTCCTCCTTGATTGAGATTTGCCAAAAAAGGCTGCTTCCCACGATCAGCCTCTGGATGGGCGAAAGTCAGTTTAAGGATTGGAAGACTTTTATTATCAGCGCCACTAGCGCAGAAGACAAGTTGAAGAAAGCTCGCCAATTGGGATTGCATGTCTCGGAAGGAGAGGACAAGGGCAAACGCCCTAACACCAACAGTAACAATGGTGGTAATCCCTCCAATAATCGAGACAACAAGGGCAAACAAGCTATGGTGGCCGACACAGCTCTAAAGCCTGAACCGAAGCCGACAGAGAAGTAGTGGCCTCAGATGACTTATTCCTTCGAGGACGGCCATGTCAAGCCCATCTTGGACATGCTCATACAAGGAGGTTGAATTCAGCTTCCTCCTCCAAGACGTGAACCTCGACTTGCAGAATTGGAGAACCCCAAGTACTGCCACTACCATCGCTATGTCCACCATGCCACACATGACTGCTACCAACGGAAGTGATATATCCAGCATCTCATCGATTCTAAGGCCCTAGCCATTGATTTCGAAGAGGTGACCGTAGTAGCCAACATGGTGTCAGTATAATTCGGCAACTTCCCTCCGATAAAGACTCTAGATGGAGTAGTACCCAGCCCCAGAGCAAAGATGGAGGTCACCAACCTTCAACCTCCCCGAGACCAGGCTGCTGGTCTAGTGCCCCTTACCACATCATGCACGGGAGAAGATCATATGGGTCCATCCGGACTTGGTACCTGAGGTGACTCAGTCCGTACCTCCCTCCACTAGCAAGAAGAAGAACAGGAAAGTTAAATCATGTCGCACAATCTCGGCAGAGGTCGAGGAAGCTACTGTTGTTATTACCCGCTCCGGCGCACAAGCCCAACCTCCACCAGGTAAATCGGCTGAAGACCATCAGTCGACAGCTGCTGATGCTCCAGGACCTTCACAGCCTTCGACGACCGACAAGCCTACGCCAAAGGAGACTCGCTTCGATAAACCGCTCCGAAGAGAGACGCCTCATGGGCTGGAGAGGCCTTACAACTTTGACATCTTGGCATAATTGGTCAACACATCGGCCAAATTGTCGCTATACGAACTCCTAAAGCTCTCCAAGGTTGTTCGCGTCGTACTAAGCGAGGCACTCCAGAATGCCAACGCATATCTGGCTCAATCCAATCTCACTGGGGAAAGCTCGCCTACAGAACTCCAGGACAGCGCTTACACATGCGCAATGCCCAACATCGTCTTTACTCCGCAGGATATACTTATCAAGACCAACCTGCACGATCTTCCTCTGTATTATACTGGGTACATTGGCAACATCAAGGTGGACCGGATGCATATTGATCCCGATTCTTCCATAAGCATCATCTCGAAGAGCTTGCTACACCATTTACGTATCCCAATGCATCACCTAATGCCAACAAGCACCGCCATCAGCGGTTTCAATTCAGACAGAAGCTATCCGATCGAGAAGATTTGCTTGAAGTGCCAGATCGACGACCTTCAGTCAGAAGTGACCTGTTATGTCATAGATGCGGACACTTCTAATAACATTCTCCTGGGGCATCCTTGGATACGCGATTACATGATCGTGCCCTCCATATTGCACCAATGCTTCAAGTACGTCGATAAACATGGCTTCGTAGAGACAGAATTTGCCGACATCGATCCCTTTAAAGGGGTCGAATCCTACTACTCAGATTCATGCTTGTACGAGAAGTCAAAAAAGTACCTCGTCGAAGGAGATACTCAAGCTCAAACTGAGGCAGCCTCTGGATCAGAAGAACCTCTGATGATCCACCTCCAGGCCCGCAAACCTGGTATAGCTGTGCCCCTTACAGCCACTCTGCGTAAGGACGCAATCAGCCTCTCTGTGCAGGAGGAACAGATGATAATCCGACTGCCAAGGTCTGGCCAAGCGCCAAGACCTACGACAAAGCCACTGGCAATCCGGCTGCTTAAAGTTAGTCAGCAACAAATAGAGGAGCTCAATCCCTCTGTCAAGTCGATGACAATTCGTCTTCCCAGAATGAATCGGCAACCGAGCACTAAGCCAGGGACTGCTGGCCAGCCAACAACTCCCCGCTCAGCACCGAACACCAAACTGGGGGTAGCTAGTATGCCAACGACTCCACGTTCTACTCCACCCATCGAGCCCTTGATGATTAAGCTGCCTAAGTCATCCTCTCAGTCTTCATTTACACAGGAGGTAGCTGAAGAAGAATCAGAACTGGCCAAGTATGTGGCTGCTTACACTGATGTGCCATCCGTAGATGATGTAATCCTACTGGAAAAGATACCTTACTTCATCAATAAAGGGCTAGCTTAATAAGCTTTGTACAATGTATGCTATGGAATACGGTATAGGCACTCACCTGCACACACAGGTAACAAATGTCTACGCCGCAAACCAACTTACTCCAATGGAAGACGCTTACCGCATAATCGAGGGAGAGGATCATCCAATCATCTTCGGCCGGAAGAATGACCCACAACCCTTTAGGGTAGAAGAAGTTGATCACGAACCCGACACCGAAAGATTGCCCATTTATTTGTATAGTTCCCAATCCTAGTACCTCATACAAAAACAAGGATATGATCTGGAAACTACACCAGGTTTAAACTACGGCACTGGACGGCGGTCACCCTTATAATTGTCGGTCCCGGCTGGTAAACTACGAGACTATTACAACAAAACCATATGTGGGCTAGGTTATGTTACACCGACAACAACCCCTGAAAGCTCAGACGAGGAATGCGACTGGCATTCACACTCAATCGGATCACCCACTTCCGATTCAGATGTCAGCATCAGGGACATGCTCAGACAAGTCTGGTCCGTCAATATGGCATTTACCGATACCTACGAAGAAGATGAAGACATTCCTAAACTTCTTGAGTTAGAGCCGTGGGCACAACAACTAGATGCACAATAGGAGAAGCGATTCGAACAAAGAGAGCCTCCCACCGAGGATGAGGTTTACAAGTCGATCTTGGCGATGAGACCTCTCCAAAGCCCATCTTCGTCAGCAAAAATCTGACAGACGAAGAGCGAGAATCACTACTACAACTCGTCAGAGAATACATCGATGTGTTCAACTGGAGCTACGAAGACATGCCAGAACTGAACCCCGAGGTTGCACTTTACAAACTCAATATTCGTCCGGACGCAAAACTAGTCAAGCAACAGCAACGACGGTTCCGTCCCGACGTCATGAATGCCATTGAAGCCGAGGTCAACAAACTGATAGCCAACGGCTTCATCCGTGAGGAACAGCATCCAGACTGGGTCACCAACCTAGTACCAGTCTTCAAGAAAAGTGGAAAGATTCGAATCTGCATCGACTTTCATAATTTGAATGAGGCATGTCCTAAGGATGAGTTCCCTCTCCCTATCACAGATATCATGATCGACAACACCTGTGGCTTTGAGCGTATGTCATTTATGGATGTTTTCTCAGGGTACAACCAAATCAAGATGTTCCCTGATGACAAAAAGCATACATTATTCCGAACACCAATTGGTACGTACTGCTACACAGTCATGTCTTTCGGTTTAAAAAATACTGGTGCCACCTATCAAAGAGCTATGAGCGTCATCTTTAGAGACCACTTGCATAAGACAGTGGAATGCTACGTCGACGACATTGCCGTCAAAAACTGCTCTAAGAAAGATCATCTGCATGATCTGAGGACAGTATTCAACCTGATGCGAGCGCACAATTTGAAAATGAATCCCACAAAATCCTTCTTAGGCGTATCCAACAGAAAGTTCTTGGGCTTCATCATTACCTCCTAGGGTATCCACGTAGACCCTGAGAAGACGAAGGAAATCATGGAGATGGGTCCCCCGGGAAATCTTCGTGAACTCCGAGGCCTTCAAGGGAGGCTAGCCTACATCAGGAGGTTTATCTCCAATCTCTCCGAACGATGTCAGCCTTTCACCCACTTCATGAAGAAGGGCGTTTCTTTCGTATGTGATAATGAATGCCAGCGCACCTTCGACAGCATCAAAGAATATCTGACGAACCCTCCAGTCCTGGTAGCCCCGGTTGCTGGAAGACCATTCCTGCTCTATGTACGAGCGATGGAACATTCTCTCAATGCTCTGTTAGCACAAAACAATGAGGCAGGACTTGAGCAAGCTATATATTACCTCAGCCGAATGATGATGGGGCCGGAGCATCGATACACTGCCGTAGAGAAAGAGTGCCTTGCTCTGGTTTTCGCCATTAAGAAGACGCGACACTACGTCACGGGGCAAACCATCTATGTTATATCAAGAGTCAACCCCCTCAGGGTCCTCATGACTAAACTAGGTGCACTCAGCTCTCACCTCGCTACCTGGGCTATATTACTGTCCCCCTACCATATGATCTTCGTCCCACAAACGGTTGTTAAAGGTCAAGCTCTGGCAGACTTTTTAGCAGCTCATCCAGGTTCGAAGTCAACCAAAATAGACGAAGAGATTCCAGACGAGGTCGCTAATTTAAATATGGCCTCCCATGATACCATAGAGCGAATGTTCTTCGACGGCGCTTCTAGAACTGGGCCCAAGGGCAACATCATCGCTGGAGTCTGAGTAGTGCTGATTTCTTCCACCGGGCTGGTGATCAATCGAGCTTATTCCCTCACGGAGCCCTGTTCAAACAATGTGGCCGAGTACAATGCTTTGGTCATTGGCCTCCGACTTACAAAAGAGCTGGGGGTAGAGCACCTTGAAGCATACGACGATTCACAGTTAATCGTCAATCATATCCGGGGTTCGTACGAGGTTCGCCATGAAGACAAGATCCCCTATCACCAAATAGCGATTAACATCATCTCGTCCTTGGAAGGGTTCTTCATAGAACACGTTCCCAGGCTCCAGAATATTGAAGCCGATGCCCTAGAAGGCCTTGCCGCTTCCTTAGCGTTCCAAACCATGCTCATCATCTGGTCGACATCATAGGCCGTGAGTTGGTCTGTCCCAAGAATAATGTTCAATGTGTTGAGAGTTACTCTGCGCTGACAGTTGACGAAGCATCAGACTGGAGACAATCATTCATTGACTTCGTAGTCTACGACATCCTGCCAGAGAATCCGAAGGAAGCCACTTCTATCAGAAGACGTTCCCTCATATTCTTCTATGATATAGAGACGAAAATGCTGTATCGATGATCATACGATGGACTACTACTTCGATGTCTACCAAATACAGAAGCCAAAGAAGCCGTATGTGAAGCTCATGATAGAATCTGTGGGACCCATCAGCTTGGCCCAAAATTACAGGATCGCCTTCGACGAATGGGCTATTACTGGCCCACGATGGTTGCAGATGCAATAGACTATGCACAAAAATGCAAAGCCTGTCAAGTCCACGCAGATTTCATCCACCAGCCATCCGAGTTTCTACATCCGACGGTGGCATCCTGGCCATTCGAAGCATGGAGAATGGACATCATTGGCCCGATCACTCCACCTTCGTCCCGTGGAC
This sequence comes from Iris pallida, assembly GCA_029216955.1. NCBI lineage: Eukaryota > Viridiplantae > Streptophyta > Magnoliopsida > Asparagales > Iridaceae > Iris > Iris pallida. Next base: position 235,455 of record JANAVB010019796.1, on the reverse strand, counting down.
ACCGCATCATACTCGCAATCACAGATTACTTCTCCAAATGGGCGAAGGCTGTTCCGCTGGCAGAAGTGAAGACTTCAAAAGTGATCAGCTTCCTCAAGCATCACGTCACCTATCGTTTTGGACTGCCCCGAAGGATCATCCATGATAATGGTCCGCAGTTCGCAAGCCACACTTTCTATCAGTTTTGCGAGAAACACCGAATCCAGAATATTGTTTCAACACCATACAACCCGGCGGCTAATGGTCCGGCTGAAGCATTCAACAAAACAATCATAAAGCTTCTAAAGAAGTTCGTGTTATCAAACAAACATGACTGGAATGAAAAGCTCGACGAATGCTCATGGGCGTACCATACTACAGTACGGACTGCCACCGAGGATACACCATTCTCTCTGGTATACGAAAGTGAGGCAATTCTCCCACTGGAGACTCAAATCTCCTTACTCCGTGTCGCTCTCACCTACCGATTGACGACATATGATAATCACCATCGCCGACTACAAGAGTTGGAGGCCCTAGATGAGAAGCGCCTGTTAGCTCAATAGCGAATTGAGCTGTACCAAGCACGTATCTCCGGAGCCTTCAACAAAAAGGTTAAAATCAGAACATTCCAAGTGGGCGATCTTGTTCTGGCAGTTCGGAGGCCGATGGTGTATTCTCCAATGGAGCTTACCGTCTCACAAAACAAAATAGAGACTTGCTCATGTTGCCCATCAACGGCAAGTTCCTAAAAGAAGTATTACGTCTGAAACGAATCCTCCAGGATGATGAGTTACGTACCCTCTGGTATCGCTGAATTCACATCACGACTACAAATCTTACAGAATGATGAGTTACGTATCCTCTGGTATTGCTGAATTCACTGCCCGACTACAAATCCTCCAGGGTGTTGAGTTATGTACCCTCTGGTACTGCTGAACTTACATTCTGGCTCCAAAATTTCTATATTGTCGAGTTATGTACCCGCAGGTACCGCTGAACTTATATTCTGATCCCAAATCTCCAGATTGTCAAATTATGTACCCGCAGGTACCGCTAAATTTATACTCTGGTCACTACAGATGAATCTATATTACGTCTTTTAGGTAGTAAGTCATGTATGATTATACCTCTGAACTTTCTTCCTAAAGGAGCTCCCTCATTATGATCCAATACCCGTACTTTCAGCGCACAAAAAGGGTAACAGATCCACAGATTTTTTTTGAAACCACCACGTCGATGTTACCTCTGAGTTGTTTTCCTTCCATCAAAAACAAACCGCCCCTCACATAGAACTTCCACGTCCTCATTACCTCTGAGTTGTTCAATATAACCTTCATGGAGCCCACTCCTGTCATGTCCTCATTACCTTTGAGTGGGAAGGCTCCATCGAAGAAACCCTCATATTTACCATATCCTCATTACCTCTGAGTAAGTATGTTGGTTCTCTCTCGACTTATTATCCATACCAAAAGAACCCAGGGTACGCCAAGGATAATAGGCCCACAAATGTCCTCTGTTGACCACAAATGTCCACAGTTGACCACAAATGCTGTACTAAGTTTCCTAGTACATTCCCTTCACTTCTCATCATGCCCTGGGGGCCCAGCTGCTCCATGGCATTCTTTCTCCCTGTAACGCCCCAGTCCCAAAATACGTAGGACTAGAACGTAATCATGCCAGCTGTATACATACGAAGTATATGGACCCTCGTATATATACATAAGCTGTAAAATGCAGTAACCAAGGTACTAAATCTCATCCACAAAGATAAATATGATATAAAAGCAACTTTGAATTTATCATGTATACAATCGTTGGGCGAAGACAAATCCACTACCAACAAGTAAGGAAAAGTACATGAAAAATAAAATAAGTTTGGCGGGCGAAGCGAAGACGATCAAAGTGCAATCATCCTGACGATCATGGCCACGACTAGAATACCTGCGAAACATAAGAACACACACCTGGCGAGATAACCAGGTCCTCAGAGGGACGTAACAAGATACAATAAACATGCCATATAAATAATGAATATAAAATATGCCACAATCAAAGAAAGTGACAAGACACAATTAAGGTAATCTAACCGTACTAAAGTGAACATGCAGTTAAGAACAAACCTTTCGTCGCATGAGCCCTGGCTGTAAATGGGATCTGGTATAGTCCCCACCTGGGCACCAGTGACCTAAGAGCATGACGTTCAAAAACGACAGTGGCCAACCTGAGAGGCTCATACCCGTATCTCCAGCGGAGCTTCCGGGTTACAAGGGAAGTGCAATCGAAGCCCATACGACAAAAAATGTTCTCCCCACCCAATGTACCTATCATGTCGCCTCCACGACCATGTAACACTACTAACTGCTAAGTCTCCTAACACGCCTCTATTAGCAGTTAGCCCTAACGCAAGCACATAGGAGATCAGCCCACACACAAGAACCTCTACATGCTACTCATCTCACACATCCTCGTGGTACTACTGTGTCAAGGTATATACAATACACTACAACGGTAGTCCCTCAACTCTAGGTCCATATGCAATCAAAGGATAAATAACAAAGTACATCTATTATCACTAAGCAGGCAGTAAATCAAGAACTGGAAATAAATGAACAGTGATATGTAATTAAATGCAAACTAAAAATAAACAGTATAATGGCAAGGTATCTTGCCTGGTTGGTCGCCTGGTGTGGTGCAATATTTCGACAAGTCTTGATTGTCCGATACCCATGTTCGGTACGACATGGTCCGAAGTTGCAAGAAAATAGAGAAGCACGATTAGCTATGAGTAAAGGGAATAATTCGAAGAGAGTTTGAGCGAAGAGGCGCGTGTCCTATTTTTAGAAAATATTTCATAATATACTTGAATAAATAATTCTACGTAAATACTTGAAAATATTTTATATATGTAAATTATAAAAAATACATTTTTATTAGTCCAGAAAAATACTAAAAATAATAAATCTTTTTAGGCAAAACTCTAAGTTGTCAAAATATTTTAAATAAGTACTTTGAAAATAAATTAAAACAGTTTGGGGTTAGAAACTAATTTTGTAAAAATGTATTTTTGGAGAATAATACGCAAAAGTATTAAAATAATTTCAGTAATACTAATAATTTACAGTAATAATAATAATACTAATAACAATAATAATAATAATAACAGTAATCTATAATATCAAGTTATAATGATAATAATAATAATAATAATAATAATAATGGTAATAAAAATATAACTAATGATATTAGTGATAATAATAAAAGCTAATAAAAACTAATAATAATAATAACAGTAAATAACCCCACTCCCCTTTATAATATAATAATAATAATAATAATAGTAATAATAATAAAACCCTTAATCCAGCCCCTTTCCCCAAAATTTCATCGAAGAGAGAGGAAAGAGGCATGGGGAGCGGAAGTGCTTACAAGAATAGCGGCGCGGGAGGCGCCGACCTGGAGGGGCGATCAACGTGGAGGCAGAAAGGAGGTAGTGGGGAAGCCGGAGGCGGCGCTGGGGAAGGAGGCCGGGTGCGGGCAGATCCGCGCTTCGAGCGACGACCGGGCTTCGTCATGAGCGGCGGAGAGGAAAGAGGGGGCGACGCGATGTTTGCGGGTGGCGGTGCGGAGAACGCCGGTGGATCGGCGACGTGGTGGTGAGTTCTGGGGAAGCGGAGGGGTGCCGCCGGCGTGGCAGATCTGCGGCTGTACGGCGCACGCGTGAGATGCGCTCCCGTCGGGCGCGGGGACATCGGCGAGGAGCGGATGCCGGCGCGTTGATGGCTCGACAGGAGGGTGCAGAATTCGAAGAGGGCGGAGAAAATGGCAGGACGACGGAGCGGTCCCTGCTGTACGGCGCGGCGGAGGTGAGCGCACTTCTATTTTCCCCCTATTTCTTTCTGTGGTGGTTGCTCGGTGGGTTGGCCGGGGTTTCGGCGGGTTGGAGGTTTTGGGCGACGATGGCCGGATTTTTTTGGGAAGATGACAGAGGTAGTTGTGTTCATGGCGGTGGTGGTTGTGGTATCGACCAAGGTGATGGCAGCAGTATGGTGGTATTGGCTGTGGTGATAAGTGGTAGCGGTAGCGATGGTTGCGGTGAGTTGTGGGCATGGTGTTGGTCTTATCGGATTTCTGATGGGTGTAGCAGCGTGGAGATGAAGGTGGCACAATGGTGTTTGCAGGGTGGCAGGCTGGGATTGAGGTCGTAGGTCTAGGTTTGGTTGTGTCGGGGAGATGTTCGACACGAAAATTTATTGTATTTGTAAAGGAAATATAGTGGAAGGGAAAGGAGGACACAGACACGATGCACGATTTGTGGAGTTTGGTTTTATGAAATTTCATGGATGAGTACCTCTCCTTATATAGGAGGTGGGAATCCCCAGTTGGATAAGCATTAGGATTATTTAAACCCCCGGTAGTAATTCATCTACTAATTTTAATCAATTTAAAAATTACTCCAATCAATTCCAAATCAAATTCAAATTTTAGATAAATTAGATCTAAATTTATATAAGTAAAATCCATTTTCAAATAAATCTATTTAAAATAAAGTCAAATAAATTTTCTCAAATTTAAATTATCACAACCAATTTAAATTTAAACCAAAATACTATTTTAAAATACTTTTTCGAACAATAAAATATTAATATTAAATAAATTTCGAAAATATACATAAAATCTAAATTTATGCACCTCGCATGCAATGAATATTTGCATAAAACCTCATTTTCAAAATTACTATTTATATAACTTTTCATGACGTAAATAAAGAAAATTTCTAATATGACATATTTACAACTTTAAGTAATCGGAATATTTATTATTTATTATCTAAAAATTTTCAAGCTTCTAAAATAAAATATTTTACAAAAATATGTACCTCGCACATATTCGTACTCGACGAGGCATACAAAAATACGAACTCGTACGTGACGTATAATACCAAGTAAAAAATTTTAAATACTCAATAAAAAATTTAAAGTAGAAATTTAGGGGGTTTACATCCTACCCAACTTAAAAGAATTTCGTCCTCGAAATTTAAGAATAGATAGGGTAGGTAGAGTTGAGACAATAGAAGGAGTTTCTGGAAAAAAAATTGATCCAATTAAAAGGCATTCAATGAAATCAATTTGAATAATCGAATATTACAATAGCTAGGAAAAAAATTCATGGGTATAGTTTGGAAGGTATCTCATGACAACCATCAAATTCGATCAACCACTACCATAAATCAACAAAGTGCGTAACTTAAATAGGAAAGAATCTCTTCCATCTCGATCTTACGATATATCAAAAATCTTACTTGTTTTTGATATCGCCATAACTCTCGGGATAATCATCAATGCCTTTCTATATTCAATCTTCCATCTATTTTATCAAGATTTATATTCCATAAATCCTTTAATCCTTGATTTTTTTTCCTCCTTTTGATCATTAACCTTCAAAATTTTACTCACATAGATCTTTAAATTCTATCTATATTCATATTCTAAATACGATCTTCAACAAAACGTTCAAATTTTAATCTACTTCTAGTATTTTCTTCAAATCAAATTTTGTCCTTCATAATAATCCTTCAATCAATTAAAATCACTTCTATATTCATCACGAAAGTTGTATTCATAATCATCATAGAAAGATCAAAACTTAAATCATCAAAAAAAAAAAATTTCGAAAATTCTATCCCCAAGTTTATATTTCATTTTTTTCCAAAATAGCATGTCTTTCATAATTTCCTCAAAAATAAATACTAGATGAATCTCTAACCTTCTTTTTTTTTCCAACATAAATATGCATATTTTTTAAAGCTTTAATTCTCTTTGAAATTTCAAAAATCCTCAATTAAGTTAGTTGAAGTAAACGTCAAAGTCTTCTAGGAAGTTTATACTTATTTATCAACGTAAAGAAAGTTTTATCCCTTATGCACCAAACATAAAATTTATTTCAACATTTGATTAATCCCAATCCTTTTTTGCACTCGTAAGTAGACTATCCATTGATCTTCTCAAAACATAATATCACATTTCTTAATTTCATCAAATAGCACTTTTGACTCATGTTCCACAATTATTTTGTTTATTTATACCACTAATCCCCTTTGTGGGCTTTCCAATCTAACTCATTTTTAATCGAAGGGTGTCATGATCAACTTTTCATCTTCACACAAGGGAATCATGAGAAACAAGGTTTGCATGAATAACAAGGCATAATAAAATCCCCGAAGGGGGAAGCAACACAATTTGGAAGAAAATTTTGGTTAGGCTCAATGGTCATGGTAGGGTTTAAGCATTGATTAGGAGCTACTAGGTTAATGCACGAAAAAATAAAGGACGAGGGTTAAGCAATCAAGATTAAACACAAAGTTAAGCATTTAAGGAATTTAGTAGATCGCAATCGGACCGAAGATTTGAGTCGAGATTGAGTCCAAATATATAGTCAAAAGTATATCGGTACCATTGTATAGGTTATAGTTGAGTCTTTATGGCCCGAAAGTCGTACCATAAAAATAGAGTACAAGGGGACGTATTTTAGTGGGACATGATATACCTACATGAAGGCGAGCTCGTCTAGGTCTTGCAGTGAAATTTGTGGAAAAGAAAAGTCTAGTGTTGTGCTCCAAATATCAAAGTCACGATAGGGAACGCCAAATGAACAAAATAGAAAGTGGGCTTTCGTAAGGTACTAATTAATGCACAAAAATAAAAGGTTTAAAGCACGAAATAAAGATAATTTAGGAAATCTCGTAGATCAAGTTACGATAAGTTAGAGGCACAGTTTCTAAGGGAAGGATAGTCTCATAGATAAGGGTATGGTCAAGGGAATGATTCCAATCATTTCGAAGTTTCAAACAATTAGATGGTCACGAATAAACATCTAGATTTGATGGAAGGTCGAGTAAGTCAAAGATATGTTCATCGGTTTGGTCGATGACTAACTTGAGTATATGCAATATCATAATCATAGTTGGTAAGTCAATCTAATGTGGAATACTTCTATCTCACTAGGGTGACCTTACTTGTTTCTTGGTCCTTCACCAATATATGATCTAATCTAAAATTTCAAGTTCCTCGAAAGTTTCTCAATAAAATTTTCCAGATACTCCGCCAAAAATTCCAATTATCTTACACTGTCAACTTTAATCAAAATTTTAAATCTCTAGTCAATCTCGAAACAACCCTTGTATATCGTAAATCGACTAATTGTTATCATTTTTTTTTCAAACCTTAAACTCAACATTTAATAAGTTTATCAGCCGAATTTCATACTACAAAATGGAACATTTAAAATAACTCCCGAAATTAATTCTATCTCCTTCAAATGTGTATATCTAACTTCCAATAAGTCACAACTACTCTTCAAAAATAAATTAAAAAGTATTTTTTACCAAAATTTAAATATCCATAATCAAGATTTTAAACTTGAAATCTAAATAACTTTATAAATCATAAAATCATATGGCGCAATTTAATTAAAAAAAACATTCTACCAAAATTTATCAATCATCCTCAAATTTTGGTCAATCATAAATTATACTTCCACATTTAAAATTTTATGATCCTTTTCCAAATCAATTTATATCCTTCCAAAAAGATGTATAGTTATAACTCGATAAATCATAAATGCTCAAAGACCTTCAAAAGTCAAAACGCAAATCAAATCAATTTATTTTCTCGATCTAGCTATCCTCTTATGTATATCACGTTGTAATATCAAAATAAAATTACAACTATCTTTTGGAAGCGATAATATGCTACTACCCAACTTGGAATCAACTAATCCTTACGGTCATATTTCTAGGAAAATAACTGCCTTTATAACTCAAATAAAATCTTTATGCATATTAATTGTCAATGCAATCCATCTAGTCATGTGTTTAACCTATGGGCATATACTAGTGTAGTCATCTTACTAAACACGAAACTAAAAATTTATGGTAGAAGGAGTCAAACAAGATGCAATTCAAGGAGGTCGAATGAGAGTTCGGAATTTGAAGTCAAGGGAGGATGTCAACTAGGCGGATGAGATTCTAAACTCTAATCCTATATTACAGGCCCGTTCGGTACAGTCATGTAACCGAAACGGCAAACTAGACCTGCTTGGGCTACCACAAAAACATGTAACGCTCCAGTCCCAAAATACATAGGACTAGAACGTAATCATGCCAGCTGTATACATACGAAGTATATGGACCCTCGTATATATACATAAGCTGTAAAAGGCAGTAACCAAGGTACTAAATCTCATCCACAAAGATAAATATGATATAAAAGTAACTTTGAATTTGTCATGTATACAATCATTGGGCGCAGACAAATCTACTACCAACAAGTAAGGAAAAGTACATGAAAAAAAATGAGTTTGGCAGGCGAAGCGAAGACGATCAAAGTGCAATCATCCTCGAAGAGATAGTGACGATCATGGCCACGGCTAGAACACCTGCGAAACACAAGAACACACACCTGGCGAGATAACCAGGTCCTCAGAGGGACGTAAAAAGATACAATAAACATGCCATATAAATACTGAATATAAAATATGCCACAATCAAAGAAAGTGACAAGACATAATTAAGATAATCTAACCATACTAAAGTGAACATGCAGTTAAGAACAAACCTTTCGTCGTATGAGCCCTGGCTGTAAATAGGATCTGGTATAGTCCCCACTTAGGCACCAGTGACCTAAGAGCATAACGTTCAAAAACGACAGTGGCCAACCTGAGAGGCTCATACCCGTATCTCCAGCGGAGCTTTCGGGTTACAAGAGAAGTGCAATCGAAGCCCATACGACAAGAAAATGTTCTTCCCACCCAATGTACCTATCATGTCGCCTCCACGACCATGTAACACTACTAACTGCAAAGTCTCCTAACACGCCTCTATTAGCAGTTAGCCCTAACGCAAGCACATGGGGGATCAGTGTCACGACCCGCACCTACTGTTAGGGTGCGAGAACGTAACAACGCCCAGCCTATGCCGCAGTATCGGCGGTAGAACGCTGTCCTAGGTCACATCATCTAACAATATAATAATAAGCAGATACAGTCTCAATCATATTTAAGGTAGAGCATGATAAGGTTAGATAAAACATAAAATCCAAAGAGATACGGAAGATAGAAGTCTAAGTGTCTAAGATACAAAAACCCAAAAATACATCTCAAAACTCAAATACAGTAATCCACAAAGTAAATACAACTCCAGACAAATGAAATAACTATCTAAACAACCTCTAAGGTGTCTCCTCTAGGCTAGCAGGCAAACTTCAAGCTATCTGTAAAATTTATCAACAGGTCCAGTCAGGACAGGAACGAGCACATCTCATCTAGAAAATCCAAGTAAATGACAGAGAACTATAAAGTAGTTATAGGCAGTTGTATTGATAAAAATGGCAATTTATATTCAGGTGATGGTAAGAAAGACAGATAAGGTGCAAGGAAAGTAAACAACTAAACAAGAGAAGAATCATAGCAATGAAGTCTGTAAAAATAAAAATAGCTGAACTAGGGTAATATGATATGAAGTCCAGACAACAATGTAGACCAGTGTAACTCTAATATAAGTCCAGTATAAGATGAATCTAATACAAGATGAATCTAGTAAGGGACGATTCCAGTTATATTGATCAATGATTCCAGGGTGAGTCCAGCCTATACTCTAACAGTGTGTTTTAAAATATCGAGATCAACATATAAACGGCTGTGGTTAATCCGGCACACCTCTCACTGATCAGGCGAGAGATGGCTATCATTCCAGTAGATTCCAGTAGGGGTGATTCCAGTAATGGGGTATGTCTACGTGTCTTACTCTAGTATTTCCCCTCCCAGCAAGTGAATCTAGAATTCCGACACAATAATTCAAGATGAGTCCAGCCAAAATATAATGATACCAGTAAATGATTCCAGTAAATGATTCCAGCAGGTAATTCCAGTATAGAAGCCGGAAATAATAATACCAGTAATAGAGGCCAAAAAATAAATATGTGTCGTATACATGAATCCAGTAATATCCACACGTGTTGTAACAGAGAATCGCATACAACTAACTAGAACTGAAATACAGTAATTGACAAATAAATGAGAGAACTATCAGAGAATGTACTCGCCTGATATCTGAATGTCCAAGGTAAAGATACTGTCCGAGGAGAGGTGTCTGGCTCCTAATTAGAACAGCACCAGTCACAACATGTCCAGAAGGGTAATATAAAGCACTACAATGCATTCTACATGAATCTAGGTCAAACTAGGCCAAAGTCAACCCTTGGTCAACTCTAGTCAACTGCACTAGTCAAACTAGGTCATGTCCTAACCCAGTAAGTCTTACTAGGCCTAACCAAGACTATCCTAGCAAGCACACATCAATACAAGGCTATACAAGCCAACATACACCCAACTCTATATAGCATGCAATTATTCAATACTCAAATAGGCAAGAATTCATATTGGATATACACTAGGTAATCTATTACTTTAAGATATATATGTCTACACATATATACACATGCATATATTGGTATTCAACATTAGGTCTATAATCATGGCATTTCAAATGGTTATATAAACTTATATATTACAACACAATATGCCAACATATATATAATATACATACATAGCTAAGTTAACTATATTCATAAATACTTATTAAGAGGCTATGTGTGTGTATATGAACATGGCAAAGGGGCAAGTGAGGGTTAAATGGGCATACATAGTGTATACATATCAAAGAGTGTCAAAGTGTAAGTGAACAATGTGTCAAGTGTGATAGTGTCAACATTGTGTAAGGGGGTACATGAGGTAATATAGGATTTGTGTTAACATAGAACATTACATCTCATTAACTTGTATATTACATACATTACATCTATTATTACATTACATTCATGCTTACATTCATTCATCATTCATTTATTCTCTTGCACTACTATATGCACCATACATTACATACTATGGAACCTACATATTCATTACAAGCCATACTTATACATGCTTACATTAGATAGGATACTTACACCTCATACATTATTTATTTAACCATTTACTCTTGCTTGCATTCTCTATTTAATTACATAATGTATATATATTAACATGGGTTAAAATCAAATAGAACATTATATTACACACAAGAGTGCAAAAAATGCATATGCCGAATAGTAACTCCTACTAATAATTAATACTGTACCATCTCAGCATGAATTAAAATTTAAGATTAAAGTATGTTATAGATCTATGTGTTAGCTTTCAGAAACTTCAAACGGATCGCGTTTTCATTTCCGGAAACTCCCGAAATCACGAAAACACCGAGAACGCATTTGTCTTTCGTACAGCTGACACTCAAATAATTCTCCAGAAAGTTACAGAAAGAATTAGGCCTATTAATATATGTTTTTGGAAAGCTAACTTCAATACGCTTCTTTTAAAAAAATAGGAGATTAAACCGAGCTTTGAGCTAGAAGTTATGACATTTCAAAGTTACGGCTGAAATTAAAAACGTGGATAAAAATCATGACGGATTTGGGTAGTTTGAGACAAAAGAACACAAGTATATAACATAATATATCAAGAACTCACTCTCTACACTAATATATATATATGAGACACTATAGAACACATCTCCAATACAAAAATATGAGATTAAACATGTAATAATTCATTCATACATAACAACAACACATAGTGTGTCCAAATTTGGGATTTTCCCACATGGACACAACCACAACACAAAGGACACTCCTATGACCTCCAAATGGACACGAAATGGACACAAATGGAGATACAACCATGGGGATCATTCCTATGGGTTCAAAATAGACCTATATGCATGAGGAAATGAAAAGGAGAAGGGATTTATACCTCCCGGTAGATCGAATCGAAGAAAAGCCTTCCCGGAGCGACACCGACACGTAGAGAATCCAAAAGGACACGAACGAGCTCCGAATCCTCCCAAACTTGGGTAGCTTCCTCCTTGGCTAGAATGGAGAAGGAAAGAAGAAGATTTGGTGGTGAAATGGAATGATTTGGTGGAGAAATTGCTAGGGATTGCTCTCTAGGAATTTGGGGAAGAATAAGAGAGAGAGTGTGGATGAGAATAATGAAATGAACTTGAGCCTATCCTCTCCCAAAGTGGCTGGCCATATGGGGCTATTTGTCCTATTATGGTAAGGTCCAAAATGCCCCCACTAACCTATTCTATGAGTATTAGGAAAGGGCTAATTGGTTGGGGCTAAATTAGTCATTCTAAAGTCTCTAATCACACTAACCTTGTCCATAATAATTAGTCTAACCTCTAACTAAAATATTTCTATCATGTGAACTAAAATTAATATCATGTGGGCTATGCCTAACTAGTGTGTGGGTCCCACTAGAGTCAAACTACCCCCGGGTCCCCGTTTCAAGTCGAATTGAGTTGAAATTCGAACCCGACTCAAATAACCCCAAAACAATATCATAAATAATAAAATAATATCAAAATAATTCAAAGAGGTCAAATACAAAAATATCCTTAGGCCAAAAATGACATTAAAATATCATAATCACATGGTTAGGCTCTAGGTCAAACAGTCTCTAGGGTTTCACTAGCAAAACGTCAAAACCACAAGTCATTGATTTAAATAATTTTAAAATAACTTAAAATCACCAAAAATTATATCATTAATTAAATATTATTATTAAAATAATTATAAATACAAAATTTTAAAATTACCCTCATTTGGGAAACTGGGTGCTACAACTCTACCCACCTTAGAAAAATTTCGTCCTCGAAATCAAAATGTCCATACTCCCTCTAGGTCAAACCCCCACAATCAAAGTCCCAGATTAAAACAAATCATGTGATCAAAAGGACGACATACAGGGCCATGGCATATGGTGGTAGTAAAAGTCTCATCTAGGAATACTAGTCATGCTAGCCGAAACGGTCATAGGATATCAAAACATACAAACAATTTAGGGTGCTAAACTAGAGAAGTTACAGAAACAACAAACTATCAAAACTGTAGGGCGGTCTACCATCCTATATGAAACTGGTACTTATCAAAACAAAATAAAGGCAACTACCAATTATCTGAAAAAGGGTACAGAAAATCAAATTCAAAAATTAAGGAATTGAAAATCACTTGCATTGAAATCCAAATCACAATATATATATACAGAGAGAGCGTTAGAGAGGAAAAACTAGCATTATGTAATGTTATGTGGTTTGTGTGTGTATGGGTGTATGTGAAATATACATGAAATTGTATATGAGCTATCCTGTTACACTACTCATGGCATATGGGTTAACAACCTACAATACACAACCTATTTAATCATAACATGCATGGCTAACCATAAGCATCTATAAGAGGTAGTGATTTAGTTATGTATATACATATATTATAACATGTATGCCTAAGCTCTATATATATCTATACAAGTATGTGATCATAACATAGAGAGGAAAGGTTAGGTTACATGACAGCGTATACTAAGTTAGGGTGTGTGTGTCCTTATACAGGGTTATAGCTTAGTATTGAAAGGTTAAACCCAGTTTTAGTTCAGCATTTACATACAAAATCTGAAAATAAGCTAACATTTAAACCAGTGTAATATTAACATAATGCAGTCTCAGATTTTACAAATTTAACATAACTTAACCAATTTCTCTAAAAATTGAAACTCTGCAGATATCATACATGTGCTGTTATGTAGACAAAACTAATAACATGAAATTTATATTTAAATTACGAATTTAAACTGGAAAAGCAGAAAACCAGAAATATTGGGGTTTTGAAAATTTTAACATTAACAACATATTAATATGCATTTAGATAGGTGGAAAATCAAGTGTAGCATGCATACGTATCAGGCAAGTGTCCACTATGTAAATATACTCATATATTCTCATGTTCCAAAAAAAATTAATTCTACGTTAAGACCAACATTTAGATTCCTACCAAGATCGCAAAATAGGTGATTGACGAAATCAAGGCAGTTTTATTATTATTATTCAATACTAGAATAATAGCAAGAAGGAAATAGCGATAAAAGCTGTTTGCTTATTTGCCTAAAAGAAGGAACCATTTTGAAACCAGAGCTAAATATCAAATCCAAGATAAAGTCTAGCAAAATCATCGATTCATTGTATTAAGAAGAAACTCATAGCAAGAAGTTACACAAGCTACTCCTAAGTTAAATAATTAGAAGCAAAACAAAGTAAAACAAATAATAATTCTTTTTGAAGGACTGCATCAAAGTAGAGAAAACATGCTTGAAAATATTTAAGGTACAATCTGATAATCATATGCGTCTATCCAAAATCATGGTACTCTAAATCCCGTCATACTAGTAAGCAAGGCTACGATAATCACAGAGTCCTTGACTTATACACATACCTCTAGAATCGTGGTATTTAACATTTTTGCGGTGCCGCTAGCTTGGCTGCAAAAACCTTAAATTCTCACACCCGAGAAATATATCTAGAGTCAGACTATATGTCCTCACCATGCTGGCTAATGTGACTATAGAAGACTAGATTCCATAACATAGAAGACCTAGCCCATATAACTTCATCTTGTCAAAAAAAAATTAAATTAAATCAACAATGAATACCCATAAATCAAATCAAATTTATCAACGAACTTCAAAATTCAAAATGAACAAAGATCCATCAAAATATAACTCGGATGCACCAGCTATCATCAAGATTCAAAATTCGACAATCATTCATCAAAATCAATGAATACAACTCAAATTCAACCATAATCCATCAAAATCAAATTTAACAACAGTAAGTAAAAATAAATCAAATCAAGGGAAAAAAAGAGTTCTCAAATCGAAGTTAAAATAAGATTCTCAAGGGTCGTTCCGGGAATCTCTCAAGGGTTCCTAACTGTGATTGAGTACCTTCAAGATATATCATATTCCTACTACAGGCTGTAGTGGTACTCAAGTTCGAATACCACTACATAAACTCGACATGCATGGGCCACCACTAAAAACGTGTCACGACCCGCACCCACTATTAGGGTACGAGAACGTAACAACGCCCAGCCTACGCCGCAGTGTCGGCGGTAGAACGTTGTCCTAGGTCACATCATCTAACAATATAATGCTAAGTAGATACAGTCTCAATCACATTTAAGGTAGAGCATGATAAGGTTAGATAAAATATAAAATCCAAAGAGATAGGGGAGATAGAAGTCTAAGTGTCTAAGATACAAAACCCAAAAATACATCTCAAAACTCAAATACAGTAATCCACAAAGTAAATACAACTCCAGACAAATGAAATAACTATCTAAACAACCTCTAAGGTGTCTCCTCTAGGCTAGCAGGCAACCTCCAAGCTATCTGTAAAATTTATCAACAGGTCCAGTCAGGACAGAAACGAGCACATCTCATCTAGAAAACCCAAGTAAATGACAGAGAACTATAAAGCAGTTATAGGCAGTTGTATTGATGAAAATGGCTGTTTATATTCAGGTGATGGTAAGAAAGACAGATAAGGTGCAAGAAAAGTAAATAACTAAATAAGAGAAGAATCATAGCAATGAAGTTTGTAAAAATAGAAATAGCTGAACCAGGGTAATATGATATGAAGCCCAGACAACAATGTAGACCAGTGTAACTCCAATGTAAGTCCAGTACAAGATGAATCTAATACAAGATGAATCTAGTAAGGGACGATTCCAGTTATAGTGATCAATGATTCCAGGGTGAGTCCAGCCTATACTCTAACAGTGTGTTTTAAAATACCGAGATCGACATGTAAACGACTATGGGTAATCCGATATACCTCTCACTGATCAGGCGAGAGATGGCTATCATTCCAGTAGATTCCAGTAGGGGTGATTCCAGTAATGGGGTATGTCTACATGTCTTACTCTAGTATTTCTCCTCCCAGTAAGTGAATCCAGAATTCCGACACAATGATTCAAGATGAGTCCAGCCAAAATATAATGATACAAGTAAATGATTCCAGTAAATGATTCCAGTAGGTGATTCCAGTAATAGAAGCCGGAAATGATGATACCAGTAATAGAGGCCAAAAAATAAATATGTGTCATATACATGAATCCAGTAATATCCACACGTGTTGTAACAGAGAATCACATACAACTAACTAGAACTGAAATACAGTAATTGACAAATAAATGAGAGAACCATCAGAGAATGTACTCGCCTGATATCTGAATGTCCAAGGTAAAGATACTGTCCGAGGAGAGGTGTCTGGCTCCTAATTAGAATAGCACCAGTCACAACATGTCCAGAAGGGTAATATAAAGCACTACAATACATTCTACATGAATCTAGGTCAAACTAGGCCAAAGTCAACCCTTGGTCAACTCTGGTCAACTGCACTAGTCAAACTAGGTCAAACTAGGTCATGTCCTAACCCAGTAAGTCTTACTAGGCCTAACCAAGACTATCCTAGTAAGCACACATCAATACAAGGCTATACAAGCCAACATACACCCAACTCTATATAGCATGCAATTATTCAATACTCAAATAGGCAAGAATTCATATTGGATATATACTAGGTAATCTATTACTTTAAGCTATATATGTCTATACATATATACACATGCATATATTGGTATTCGATATTAGGTCTATAATCATGGCATTTCAAATGGTTATATAAACTTATATATTACAACACAATATGCTAATATATATATAATATACATACATAGCTAAGTTAACTATATTCATAAATACTTATTTAAGAGGCTATGTGTGTGTATGTGAACATGGCAAAGGGGCAAGTGAGGGTTAAATGGACATACATAGTGTATACATATCAAAGAGTATCAAAGTGTAAGTGAACAATGTATCAAGTATGATAGTGCCAACATAGTGTAAGGGGGTACATGAGGTAATATAGGATTTGTGTTAACATAGAATATTACATCTCATTAACTTTTATATTACATACATTACATCTATTATTACATTACATTCATGCTTGCATTCATTCATCATTCATTTATTCTCTTGCACTACTATATGCACCATACATTACATACTATGGAACCTACATATTCATTACAAGCCATACTTATACATGCTTACATTAGATAGGATACTTACACCTTATACATCATTTATTTAACTATTTACTCATGCTTGCATTCTTTATTTAATTACATAATGTATATACATTAACATGGGTTAAAATCAAATAGAACATTATATTACACACAAGGGTGCACAAAATGCATATGCCGAATAGTAACTCCTACTAATAATCAATACTGTACCATCTAAATTTTAAGATTAAAGTATGTTATAGATTTATGTGTTAGCTTTCCGAAACTTCAAATGGATCGCGTTTTTGTTTCCGGAAACTTCCGGAATCGCGAAAACACCGAGAACGCATTTGTCTTTCGTACAGCTAACACTCAAATAATTCTCCAGAAAGTTATAGAAAGAATTAGTCCTGTTATTATATGTTTTTGGAAATCTAACTTCAATACGCTTCTTTTAAAAAAAATAGGAGATTAAACCGAGCTTTGAGGTAGAAGTTATGACATTTCTAAGTTAGGGCTGAAATTAAAAACGTGGATAAAAATCATGACGGATTTGGGTAGTTTGAGACAAAAGAACACAAGTATATAACATATTATATCAAGAACTCACTCTCTACACTAATATATATATATGAGACACAATAGAACACATCTCCAATACAAAAATATGAGATTAAACATGTAATAATTCATTCATACATAACAACAACACATAGTGTGTCCAAATTTGGGATTTTCCCACATGGACACAACTACAACACAAAGGACACTCCTATGACCTCCAAATGGACATGAAATGGACACAAATAGAGATACAACCATGGGGGTCATTCCTATAGGTTCAAAATAGACCTATATGCATGAGGAAATGAAAAGGAGAAGGGATTTATACCTCCCGGTAGATCGAATCGAAGAAAAGCCTTCCCGGAGCGACACCGACACGTAGAGATTCCAAAAGAACACGAACGAGCTCCGAATCCTCCCAAACTTGGGTAGCTTCCTCCTTGGCTAGAATGGAGAAGGAAAGAAGAAGATTTGGTAGTGAAATGGAATGATTTGGTAGAGAAATTGCTAGGGATTGCTCTCTAGGAATTTGGGGAAGAACAAGAGAGAGATGTGGATGAGAATAATGAAATGAACTTGAGCCTATCCTCTCCCAAAGTGGCTGGCCATATGGGACTATTTGTCCTATTAGGGTAAGGTCTAAAATGCCTCTACTAACCTATTCTATGAGTATTAGGAAAGGGCTAATTGCTTGGGGCTAAATTAGTCATTCTAAAGTCTCTAATCACACTAACCTTATCCATAATAATTAGTCTAACCTCTAACTAAAATATTTCTATCATGTGGAACTAAAATTAATATAATATGGGCCATGCCTAACTAGTGTGTAGGTCCCACTAGAGTCAAACTACCCCCGGGTCCCCGTTTTAAGTCGGATTGAGTTGAAATTTGAACCCGACTCAAATAACCCCAAAACAATATCATAAATAATAAAATAATATCAAAATAATTCGAAGAGGTCAAATGCAAAAATATCCTTAGGCCAAAAATGACATTAAAATATCATAATCACATGAATAGGCTCTAGGTCAAACAGTCTCTAGGGTTTCACTAGCAAAACGTCAAAACCACAAGTCATTGATTTAAATAATTTTAAAATAATTTAAAATCACCAAAAATCATATCATGAATTAAATATTATTATTAAAATAATTATAAACACAAAATTTCAAAATTACTCTCATTTGGGAAACTGGGTGCTACAATCAGCCCACACGCAAGAACCTCTACATGCTACTCATCTCACACATCCTCATGGTACTACTGTGTCAAGGTATATGTAATACACTACAACGGTAGTCTCTTAACTCTAGGTCTATATGCAATCAAAGGATAAATAACAAAGTACATCTAATATCACTGAGCAGGCAGTAAATCAAGAACTGAAAATAAATAAACAGTAATATGTAATAAAATGCAAACTAAAAATAAACAGTATAATGGCAAGGTATCTTGCCTGGTGGGTCGCCTGGTGTGGTGCAATATTCCGACAAGTCTTGATTGTCCGATAACCATGTTCGGTGCGACATGGTCCGAAGTTGCAAGAAAATAGAGAAGCACGATTAGCTATGAGTAAAGGGAATAATTCGAAGAGAGTTTGAGCGAAGAGGCGCGTGTCCTATTTTTAGAAAATATTTTATAATATACTTGAATAAATAATTCTACGTAAATACTTGAAAATATTTTACATATGTAAATTGTAAAAATACATTTTTATTAGTCCAGAAAAATACTTAAAATAATAAATCTTTTTAGGCAAAACTCTAAGTTGTCAAAATATTTTAAATAAGTACTTTGAAAATAAATTAAAACAGTTTGGGGTTAGAACCTAATTTTGTAAAAATGTATTTTTGGAGAATAATACGCAAAAGTATTAAAATAATTTCAGTAATACTAATAATTTACAGTAATAATAATAATACTAATAACAATAATAATAATAACAGTAATCTATAATATCAAGTTATAATGATAATAATAATAATAATAATAATAATAATAATAAATAACCCCACTCTTCTTTATAATATAATAATAATAATAATAATAGTAATAATAATAAAACCCTTAATCCAGCCCCTTTCCCCCAAATTTCATCGAAGAGAGAGGAAAGAGGGATGGGGAGCGGAAGTTCTTACCAGAATTGCGGCGGCGAGAGGCGCCGACCCAGAGGGGCGATTAACGTGGAGGCGGGAAGGAGGTAGTGGGGAAGCCGGAGGCGGCGCTGGGGAAGGAGGCTGGGTGCGGGCGGATCCGCGCTTCGAGCGACGATCGGGCTTCGTCATGAGCGGCGGAGAAGAAAGAGAGGGCGGCGCGATGTCTACGGGCGGCGGCGCGGAGAACGCCGGTGGATCGGCAGCGTGGGGGTGAGTTCTGGAGAAGCGGAGGGGCGCCGCCGGTATGGCGGATTCGCGGCTGTACGGCGCACGCGTGGGATGCACTCCCGTCGGGCACGGGAACATCAGCGAGGAGCGGATGCCGGCGCGCTGATGGCTCGACAGGAGGGTGCAGAATCTGAAGAGGGCGAAGAAAATGGCAGGGGCGGCGGAGCGGTCTCGGCTGTACGGCGCGGCGGTGGTGAGCACACTTCTATTTCCCTCCTTTCTTTCTGTGGTGGTTGCTCGGTGGGTTGGCCGAGGTTTCGGTGGGTTGGGGGTTTTGGGCGGCGATGGCCGGATTTTTTTGGAAGATGACGGAGGTGGTTGTGTTCATGGCGGTGGTGGTTGTTGTATCGACCAAGGTGACGGCAGCAGTATGGTGGTAATGGTTGTGGTGATAAGTGGTGGCGGTGGCGATGGTTGCGGTGAGTTGTGGGCATGGTGTTGGTCGTATCGGATTGCTGATGGGTGTAGCAGCGTGGAGACGAAGGTGGCACAATGGTGTTTGCGGGGTGGCAGGCTAGGATTGAGGTCGTAGGTCTAGGTTTGGTTGTGTCGGGGAGATGTTCGACACGAAAATTCATTGTATTTGTAAAGGAAATATAGTGGAGGGGAAAGGAGGACACAGACACGATGCACGATTTGCGGAGTTTGGTTTTGTGAAATTTCATGGATGAGTACCTCTCCTTATATAGGAGGTGGGAATCCCCAGTTGGATAAGAATTAGGATTATTTAAACCCCCGGTAGATAATTCATCTGCTAATTTTAATCAATTTAAAAATTACTCCAATCAATTCCAAATCAAATTCAAATTTTAGATAAATTAAATCTAAATTTATATAGGTAAAATCCATTTTCAAATAAATCTATTTAAAATAAAGTCAAATAAATTTTCTCAAATTTAAATTATCACAACAAATTTAAATTTAAACCAAAACACTATTTTAAAATACTTTTTCGAACAATAAAATATTAATATTAAATAAATTTCAAAAATATACATAAAATCTAAATTTATGCACCTCGTATGCAATGAATATTTTCATAAAACCTCATTTTCAAAATTACTATTTATATAACTTTTCATGACGTAAATAAAGAAAAATTCCAATATGACATATTTACAACTTTAAGTAATCGAAATATTTATTATTTATTATCTAAAAATTTTCAAGCTTCTAAAATAAAATATTTTACAAAAATATGTTCCTCGCACATATTCGTACTCGACGAGGCGTACAAAAATGCGAACTCGTACGTGACGTATAATACCAAGTAAAAAATTTTAAATACTCAATAAAAAATTTAAAGTAGAAATTTAGGGGGTTTACACTCCCGATACCAGGAACGTCCATAGCCATCTTACTGTGGAATTGTTCCAAGTATCCCCATCAACTTGTTATCTGTACCTAAAACCAAGGTATACCCAGGCTAACAAGTCCACAAACAGTCCCCCAGTGGGGTAAATACCACAACACCACAAACACAATAAGCAGTACAAATGAAGGGTAGAATAAAGCATACTCTTTTATTTGAAAGGCAAAAAGTACTACATGTTCTGGGGACCACGTCCCTCTCAAGAAAGGAAAAGGACGAAAATGAAAGAAGGAAAAAAGTCGACTATGGTTCGGCGATACATAAGTCCATAAGACAGTCTCTCAGTAAGACAGTTGACCGCTCGAACCCCTGCTTGGCCCTATGCTCGGCCTCCTGAGCCAACCGCTCCGCGTCTTCTAGGTGCGCATGAGCCCACCAGCCATCCTCGAGCTTCTCCAAAGCACGCTCCAGGCTAGCAGAAGCTCGGGAGACATTGTCGGTCTCCTGAACGATCAGCTCTTTTTTCGTGCTGGAAGCTTCAAGCTCAGACTCCAAGAAGGACAGCTTCCTCTGGAGTTCGAGGATCTGCTCTCGTGTATCAATTATTCCGTGAGAGGCGGCCGCTTCCCGAGCTGTGCAATCCTCGCTCTTGTGGCTCAGTCGATCATATTGAAGAGATAGGTCACCGAGGTCCTTCATTATAACCGGCTTGGACTTATCTCGTGTAGCCCTTACCTTCTCCAGGACAGTGGTAAGGAAGCCCTGCTCCTGATCTATTGTTGCAGACAGATCAGCTTGCCTCAGCACTTGAAACTGGGCTACGAGCTGATCAGCCTCTAACAATTTGGGTTCCAGAAGAGCAGCCATCCCTGCCCCACCAGGGAGGGCTTTAAGAATATCAATTTGGCCTCGGGAACATTGTCGGGCCAAAGCAAAGGGGGTCCCCCGCTCTACAGCTGCTTCGACCCCTCTATTCAAGTGGCGGTAGAAACTGTCAACTATATCCTGCGATGCCTCATCTAGAACTTCCGTAGAGGACAGCGTGAGAGGAAGTGTAGCTGGCAGTGTCGAAGGAGATATGCCAGAACCTGCCACCCCTGCCACCAGGGAAACAAATTCTGAACGAAAAGATGCATGGATAGCAGCTAACTCCTCCTCCGCAGCTCGAAGAACCTGGATACTCGGCAAGGCGGAGAGGTCGACCACCGAAGCCACATGAGCAGAGGAGGACACATGAACCATTGCTTCCTGCCCCGGTTGCGTCGCCATCCGATCTCCCGAACTTGAGCCAGTGGGAGGCCCCTCAATATAAGTCAGGAAAGGAGGGGGCACAGTCCCTACCGCCGGATCCCCGCTAGTAGAGCCTTCCCTAACAATATCCGTCATTGGCAGTGAAGAGACAGGACCTGTATGTCCAGAGCAACCATCAATCAGCATAACCCGAAGGATGTGATGATAGAGCAAACGGTCCTCCACAATAGTCAAAATTTGGCTTATCTTACCAAAGGAGGGTTGTAAAGGCTGAAGCTCGTTCACAGCTGTCATAGTCCCCTCATCAGCAACCTCCAAGCCGAATTCAGCTGGCTCTTCTGCCCCAGCCCCTCCGGAAGGAGATACGACTGGATCAGTGTCACCCTGCTGGAATTCAACAGTCTCGGCGACAGGTTCAGCGGAGCCTCCGTCGCCCTGCGTCGAGGCCTCAGCAATGTGAGATCCCTCAGCCGCCGTCGAGAGGGCCCTGGCAGACATAATTTCGGCACACATGTCACTAATTAAAGTATTCATGGCCGGATTGACTACAGAAACAGCGGTCGGTTCTTGAGAGCCCGACTCTTCTGACGCCTACAAGAGGAAAGAAAAATAATTAAAATCAAAGTTCAGGAGAAAAAAAGAACTGAGTAAAGATGGTAGTAACTCGATTGACCTCCGAAGTGGGGTCGACGTCCTCGCTTCTCTCCTTTATACTTAGCTTGCGACGTCTGACCGCAGCCCATTTCCAGGAGTAAGGAATACCGCCAATAGGGGAGATTTGCCTGCTATATTTCCGTACAGGACCAGATGCAACAGTGTGCTGATCCGCCACCATCTCATCTGACATAACAGGCGGCTGATCCGCCCCAACATCTTCCACCGGAGGGAAATAGTTATCTGCATCATGCTCATCATTCTCTTCGTCCGCAGTTGTGGACTCCGAGTTAGGCACAGGAACCGCATTCGCCCTCCTCTTCCTCGTCTTAGACCCCTTGGGCTTCTCCGCCAAGCAGTACCCACAATGAAGCTGGTACTCGGGTCAAAATTAACGGGAGGCTTGCTCGCCGTAACATGGTATAGGGCTGCCATATACAAAATCTCTCCTGGCGCCTCACCACCAGGAACTGAAAAGGTGGTTCGGGTATGAACCGTGTCATAATAATGCCATGCCCTGATACCATCCAGGATGCTACCTTCAAAGCCCAGACAAGAGCTGAGACTGTCAAAAAATAGCTGGCTATACCCAAACTGGCGGGAGAACCTGCTGGGCAAGTAGAGCACCAGGTAGACGTTGTTGCGGTTATGATATACTAGGTGCGCCGGATGGATATTATGCAGCCAAAGGAGCATTTTCTCGGGCAAGATGAGAGGAGGTTCGGTACCATCAACATGAACGCCCCTCACTTCTTCGACAGTAAAACGAGGTACGGACACAAAAAAGTTGTATCCGTCCACTCTCGCCAGCACTCTCCGACAGGCTGGCTTAGTGCTGTACTTCCAGGGCTGATGGTGGAATCGAAAAATAAAAGCGTCATCAGCTGTAACGCCATCTTCTGCTCTAGGCCTCATCAAAGACCGGTTGTGCATTAACAACCATCCCATCAGATAATGGTATGGCAGTTCTATGCGCTCAAAATCCATCTCCGTGTCACGGGCGATGACCTTGGAAGAAAAGGTGTGAAGGCCATGGTGTATGCTGCACACCATGGCCGAAAGAAGAGGAAGCTTGGCCCCAAAGACCAGCTTTACGACAGGGAGGATAAAATGGCGACTGATTCTCTCAAAGGAACCTGCCCCTCCAGAGACTACGCAGTTCCGTAGCCACACCACCAGGAATCCTGCCAAAAGCCCCTTCTCCGACAGCCGCTGAGTACCATGATAAAAATAACTAAAGGAGTCGGTCTTACTCCCAAATGTGTCGCCCGTGGACCTTGATCTCTTGGCAGTTGACACCAAGTATTGTACCTCCACATGAGTTTGAGGATCTCAGGAAGAAACCCGGTCTGAGGCGCCTAGTGTGAAAAGGTATGAGACCCA
Source organism: Iris pallida (assembly GCA_029216955.1). Lineage (NCBI taxonomy): Eukaryota > Viridiplantae > Streptophyta > Magnoliopsida > Asparagales > Iridaceae > Iris > Iris pallida. Next base: position 210,922 of record JANAVB010019796.1, on the reverse strand, counting down.
GGTGGTGGTGTGAGGAATGCTCCCTTCCGAGCTACCATCCTTCTTGATAGCCGTCTGATGACAAGTACTGTGGTGACATAACATTTCCTGATACACGGCAACAAAGCCTAGGAACTGCCGATCCAAATCCTTGAGCTCCTCGCTTGTAGGGGTGTACACTTCAAAGACTTCTCCCCCCCAGGCAACTTGGAAATAACGTACATCTCGTGGAGAACGAATCCCAGCTCCCCTCCCGGTGTGAAGAAGGTTTCCGTCCGCCGGTTGTACATCTCCGGAAGAGCCTTGAACAACCGCTTATTAATGGGTAGACCATGATAGGTGCCCCAAATGGCGTGGTAGAGGCCGATCTCACGCAGGGAAGTCACATACTTCTGTAGAATCCTCGTGGTCAAGTTGGCCCATGCAGGGATACGATTTATCTAGTTCACCAACGCCAACCGGCAGACGGGATAAGACCCTTTCCGAGCAAGCTGGTTCAAGAAGGTATCAGCTTGAGAGAACGTGAAATTGGGACCCGGTACGTTTATGAAGGTACCCGGAGCAAGTCCCATCACATACCGACTGACCGGTTCCCTTCCCACATACGCTGACCCCAAATTCCTGTTGTAATGGATGTTTCCCACAAACATCACCGACTTGCTTGGAGTCAAAGAGTCCACCATCTTTCTGTCCAATGGCAACATATTGAACCATGACAGCGAAAAATGATGCTCTATCGGAGGGATATGGATCTCCACCCCATCAAGAATAAGTTCCAGCTCTCGGATATATCTAGCACTCGGGTGTTCTTTATAGACAAAGCATCCCCAAAGAGGAACGTCGGCTTCAGGTATTTCCCGTCCAATTGCCCCGAGTTCATCATGGCACAGAGAAAGTAAAAGGGCTGCTTCTTGATAGCATTCAGCCTCGTCAAAGGCTATTTTGGAAGTTGGTTCGTCACATACTCGACTATGTGATCATACCTATAGCCCGCAGCAGATTGGGCGCGCCCCACCAGAGGTTCTCCAGCAGCATTAACTGGCAGATTCACTGAAGAAAGACAAAAGAAACAAGTTAAAGGATGGCTAAAACAAGACCACCGAGTGTTTTGGCTTATGTGGCCCAGTCCACATAAGTTTATGCGGCTATGATTAAAGACGAGCTTATGCGGCTCTGTTTAAAGACGAGCTTATGCGGCTCTGTTTAGAGATGAGCTTATGCGGTTCTGTTTTAAAAGAGCTCATGCGGCCCTGTTTCAGACATGAGCTTATGCGGCACTAATTAGCGTAAGCTTATGCGGTTCTGTTTAGCGTGGGCTTATGTGGTTCTACTTAGCGGAGCGTTATGCGGCTCAAATCAGAGAGCTTATGCGGCTTAGTTTAGCACAGCCTCATGCGGCCCAGTCCAGACGAACTTATGCGGTCCTGTTTGAGGGGGCTTAATGCAGTTCGATTCAGAGGGACTTATGTGGCTCTGTTCGAAGGGTCATTATGTGGTTCAATTTGTGAAGTGTCTATACGGCCACTAGACAACTCCTATGCGGCTCGGACATGGGACGTACATGCGGCCCATACAAATTGAACAGTTCAATGAAAATTAGGAACGCATTAAAGGCTTGTGCATAAAGCATGCAACAGAGCCGTCTTTGTTAGGGTTTCAAAGTATACGATCCGTCCAAACCCCTACCAGCAATGGTGGGGTGAACATCGGGGTGGACTTCAGGCGCCGTAGCTGACGAAGAAGCCAATCCCTTATCCTTCGCCGCGGCTGTGGAAGCCTTGGGGGCCATTGTTGATTGATGAGCGGAGAAGGAAGACGAAGACATCAACTTAGGGCAAGAAGAGTTGAAGATGAGAGAAAGTAAAAAAGTCTACCCTTTCCACAAATCCTCTTATTTATAGGCAGACAAAGGGGCGGTTCATAAACCGACGGATGCTTCGATCCGTGTGCTGCATAAAAACAAAATCGACTCTTCGGTCATCGAGGAAAATACGAATATTTAAAACCGACCCTTGGGATCCTGCTCCAAAAGACGGCTTTAAATCCGAAGCAAATCAAGAGTAATTAATGAGACACATACGTGGCAGGGAGTCTATGCGGCCAGACAGTCTATGCGGCCAGAAATGACCCATGCGGCTATGAAGGCCATGCGGCTAAGAAGTCCATGCGGCCAGAACGTCCTATGCGGCTAGGAAGTCCATGCGGCTAAGAATACCCTATGCAACCAGAAGAGCTTATATATAGCCATGCTTCTTATTCAAAGTATTTCAATTTTTCAAATGAAAACTTTGAAGGGGGTCTTGTAGAAGCATGGAAAAAGACAAGAAAAGCCCATGCGGCTCAAAGCAGAAGGAGCAACATGCGGCTCATAAGTCCTTCAGGATCCTACGCGGCTCACAAACAGAAGGAGCCTCATGCGGCTCCAAAAGTCCTTCATGCGGCTTGGAACTCCCCAACAGCTCCATGCGGCTCAGGCAAAGACACGTGGCCGTACGCTGTCCGCTTCTATAGCTGGCCATAAAGCAGCCTCCCAATTAATTGCAATAAATGACAGCTCTGACACAATGAATGACAGCTCTGACACAATGAATGACAGCTCGGACATAAAGCTGAAATGATGATGGCGTGCTCCTTGGGAAAAGAAGAAAATCTTTTATAACTGGCAGGATCTGCCGAGTCCCGAAGCTCCCTATGCGGCCGCCCTCTTCATGCGGCTGCTATCCCCATACGGCTGCCCGCTTCATGCGGCTGCTTCCTTCATGCGGTTGCCTCCTTCACGAGGTTGCCACCCTCATGTGACTGCTTCCTTTATGCGGCTGCCCGCTTCATACGGCTGCCCGCTTCATGCGGCTGCTACCCCTATGCGGCTGCTTCTTTCATGCGGCTGCCACCTTCACGCGGCTGCCTCCTTCACGAGGCTACCACCCTCATGCGGCTGCTACCTTCATGCAGCTAGGATTGTGGGGGACACCCATATGCGGTTCACTTAGAGACCGCATTCATGTGGCTCTGTCAAGATGTCCCACTCACGACAGAGAGACACGTGGCGGTCCTCATGACAGTTGAGACACGTGGCGGTCCTCACAATAGTTGAGACACGTGGCGGTCTTATCTCCTCAGAGTTATGGTTGCTAGCAAATCATAACAACCCAGATTTGTTACAATCATCATAATTACCCGAATTAAATCAGATTAATTGCAATCAAGCAGAATGAACACGTGGCAGGAGATCCGAGTTTATCACAAAGATTTATGACAATCAGCATTAATTGCCCATACGGATTTGGCACAATCAAAATTAATTACCCAGATGTGATGCAATCAAGATCAATGGTCCAGATTATTGGCCGCCGACTTTTCAAGGGGCAATCATTGCAAACCCCTAATGATCACACCCCACTCCTATAAATAGCAAGGTGCCATTCCCTTGCAAAAAGATCCCGATCCAGAAAAAAATATAGCGAGGTGCCATTCCCTTGTAAAAGAGATTCTCTCCACCCGGCTGGACACACAGAGAGATAAAAGCACGCACAGAAGAGCCTTTCCACACATCCCGAGAGCATTTCTTCATCAGAGCCAAGGCTACGTCCGATTGTCCAAGGAGTAAGGCAGAGCTGCCGTCGCTTTTCCGAGCCTTTATCGTCACCCCCCAGAATCAAAAAATAAACAATCGTACTTAGACTGCTGTACCTAGGTTTTTATTCCTAGGCTTTTTTTTTGTGAGCGAGTTTGTATTGTGAGTCTAAGTTCAGTCCTCCTATAAAATTGTTCTGTACTTTTACAATCAATGGCAAACAGGCCTGAGCTAAGGCCCTATGTTTTCTGACAACATCCTAAGTTATACAGTTGAAAAACCTAGCAATAATTTTCCAACTCAACATTCAGTTTAAAAGTAATTGAACTCAACTCTATATCGTTTAAGTCCAAAGATTCCTCAAAAACAAGCTTAATTTTAGGAAGTAAAATCCAATACGAACTTAAATAACACATAAAACCCTGCTGACTTCCTGAGGGGTCCAATAGCAACTCAAGCAAAAGTTTGAGTTTAACAACTATATACCAGATTTGAAAGAAAAACGAACACACTTGGTAGAATACTGCTATTTAACCAATAACCATGGATTCTACTTGCTTCTAACATAGCTACTACTGTTACTATAACATTCCAACCAAACTCACTTCAGAACCATAACCCACCACAATACTAGAATTCAAATGGAGAACCCAACGGCTATGAGTCTCAACCAAAATCAACAGATATAGAATACTTAAAGAGTTTACAACCAAATCGAATTTGGACAACAAAAGGAATTCACCAATGATCTCAATTCGAAGCAGTTCCCGCATCAACTCTCCGTCGAACGCATACCGCAAGATACGATAGCAAAAGGACACACACACGGACACAGCTGTAGTATGGACACAACTTGAAAAGTGTATCACGAACGGCTGAACCAACAAGTGATCCCTGCATCCCGCCAAAACGGACACGAACAACTCGCACACAAATAAAAAGGCACAAACCACTCCTAGACACGAATGATTGATCGAACACAACACTAAACCCCTGCAACCCGAACACAATACTGCCCAAATAAAATTCCAGCTATGAATTAAATGAGCAAAACCTGAGGAAACGGAGTAGTTAATTGAAGGTTACTAATCCAACTGAAACTGGGACATGTTCGCAGAACGGATACGATCCTCATGTGTCCAGATTACTGCTCGAGACCAACGATTCCGATCCTCAGCAATCCTCGAATCAATTAGTTACTCAACCAATTCAACACCCTGTTCAAATCCCAGAACTCAACTAATCACCAAAAAATAACCACAACAATACTCTTCAGATCAAAATAGAACTGGGATCAGACTCACCCCGATCGTCGATGATGAGTTGGCGGTGGAGCGATCACAACAGAAGAACAATCGCTGGAAGGCTCCTTGCACCGTATTAGAGAAACGAGTCGCTGTCGACTTTGAGAAGGTGATGGAGTCGCCAAAAAAACCATGCAGTTGTGCGCTGCTGAGGAAGAATGACACCCAGTCGTCGGAAGAACAAGTGCTTGTGTCGTCGGTCGCCGCTGCTCGAGGATCTCGACACCGGAGAAGAGCTGAGCGCCACCGTCGCCGTCGTCGAAAAAGACTTGTCCCTGCCGCTGCTGTGGGGATGGCTCCATCGCCGGCCGTCATCGAGTGGTGGTCGCCGTCGGGAAAGACTCGTCCCCGCCGCTCAGTCGTCGCCCGGAGAAGAACCACTCCTCCCATAGTCGGATCTACGAAATTAGGGTTAGGGTTCGAGAGGGTGGGGAGAAGAGATCAAAAAATTTGGGGAAGGCGAGAAAACTCGACTAAAAAAGAATAAAGTGAATGAGTTACTCTCTCTCTCTCCACAGACTTGATTTTTAAAGATAATAAAATGTACAATTGCTAAAAAGCCCTCCGATGAAACAGATTTTTGCCTTCTGCTCAGAAATTTTTATAAAAAAAACCCTCCCCCTTTTCGAAAATTATAATAACTGCTGAGAATCAGTTAAAAACATTTTTATTTTTAAAATTTTCAAAATGAGGGGACCACTAAATTGGTTGTAACAACTTTTTGAAATTGAAATTGCTCCTAAATTAAATTCCCTCCAAAATAGATTATCAAAATTATTTTTTTAAGAAAATATTAACCTTTTTATTTGAAACCTAAATCAACAATTGCTATTATTAGAAATCAAAATTTTATTTTCTCAAAACCGGGAAGGGGAGTTATAAATCTTCCCTCCTTAAAAATAATTTCGTCCTCGAAATTCGAGAAACAATCAAGCAATTCTCAAAGCAAAATCTCAAGGAAGGTTTAAACATAAATCATTTATTGTATTTAAAATTCTCAATATCAAAGTACACTCAGACAAACAAACTGGGATAGCGCTCCCGCATCTCGTCCTTGCGCTCCCATGTGGAATCTCCCGGAGATTGGTGTCTCCACATGACACGGACAAGGAGAATAGTCAGGTTCCGCAAGCGCTTCTCCCTCTGATCAAGGATCTCCACTGGCTGCTCCTCATAAGTCAAGCTCGGACCCACCTCTAGCTCTGAATAGTCCACTACATGGCTCGAATCTGGAATGTAGCGTCGAAGCTGGAACACGTGGAAAACATCGTACACTCCCTCCAAGCTAGCTGGAAGTGCTAGTCGATAGGCCACCTCGCCAATCCGTGCCGTTACGTCGAAGGACCGACCTCGGACTGAGCTTCCCGCCTCTGTCAAAGCGAATGACGCCTCTAGTCGACGAGATCTTCAGGAATACCCTATCTCCAATTACGAACTCCAGTGGCCGTCTTCTGCTGTCCGCCCAATGCTTCTGTCGATCCGATGCAACTCTAAGATGCTCCCTGAGCCTTGAGACCCTGTACGATAATTACACACAAGAAGTTGAAATAACACGATCTAACAATAATCAAGAATCAGATAGGCACAAGTTGGAATAAAATTTCAGTTCAACTTAGAGGAGCAAATCATGCAGGTACAACTACCAAGTACGATTAAAATCGATAGTTTAACACAAGTGGACTAGAACAAGATAGAAAAATTATGGTCAGATAGTCATGATTTAAGATCGAAGTTTAGACAAGACACAAACGAGGTACGGAACCAAAATCTGGCAATGTATACTTTTGAGGAATTCAATAATCTAATGATAAATGCTAAAGGAAAGTTAGCAAGGGTTGATTGAGGAAACGTACGAAATACTCAGGAGGTACAATATCAAATCAGGATAACGTGCAAGGATTCGCGATTCTTGAAAACCAATAATCATAGGGAAAGGAACATAGTTTCTATGGTATCCGAAAACATATAGATATTTGAAATCACTTACTCAGAATCCCTACCCCACCACGGTATACCTGCTGTAATGAACTTCGGCTCCGTGACTCAAATAATGATATGTTACCGAATATTCTATGCACTATATCTATTTTCCAACAATCATCAACGAAGCAACCCAAAAGATCGAATTTAGGACAAGTCTCCATAATACTCGAGACCTATGAATGTCTGAAATCACTTCAACTTAGAGTTCCTGCCCCGCCAGTGCGCTACTGGCTGCAGTAAACTTTCGGTCTCCGTAATCCAGATAACGCCTGCAGCGCGCAACTGTCACGCCCTAGTAGGTCATCGAATAGTCTTTCAACTTTATCCATGTAAAATTTCAAGGAATCAAAATGAGTTTCAATAGTCAAAGTCACAAAAATGGTGAGGTTATCTGACTATTAGAATACAAGGGTTTATCAGGTACTAAGAGACTACAAGGGATCCAATTAGTGAGTACAAAAGGGCAACCAGGGAGATTTAAAATTTCAGACAAGGAGCAAAGTTTCAAATTATAACGGGATTTCAACTGATATCTGGAATGGTAACAAGATTCCATATATGGGACATTATCCCGAAAGGACAACAGAGTCTCGAAGGATTAACTGAAGCAAGGTATCAGATAGAAGACAAGGTCGCCAAATAAGAAATAAAATCGCACATTTGGAAACAAGGTTCAACAAAATCTCAAGTAACAACAAAATCTTGAACAGATCTCGAATAGAAAATAAAATCTCCAATAGGATACAAAATCTCATTAGAATTAAAATATCAACAAAATCGCAGATAGAAAGTAATTCTCGAATAGAAACCTCGAACAAGAAGCAAGGCCATGACTAGTGAGTAGAACTAGGGTATCAAGTAGAGAATAGGAAACAAGCATTGAATGGTGAATATGAAACAAGTGAAATCTCAAATAGAAAATGAGGTCAAATAAGGTCATGAATCAAAACAAATTCTTGAATAGAAGACAAAATTTCGAACAAAAGCAAAGTCCCGAAATAGGAAACAGGATCTCAAAATCTCAAAATCACAAATAGAAAACCAAATTTCTACAAAGCCTTGAATAGAAAACTGATATGAGTAGGAAGCAAGGTTGAAACAAAGTAGTGGACAACAACTCTCGAATCAAAGTCATGAATGGAAAATAAGTCTCATATAGAGAATGAGTTACAATCTGAAATAGGAAACAAAATCTTTAAAAACCCTCAAAGGCATCATCAACAATGTCCTGAATAGGACGAAGCTTAAACAAGGATTCGAATAAGAAAAAGGGTTTCGAAACGAAATCTCAAGCAGGAACGAAATCTCAAATAAGATGAAGTTTGATGAGGGAACAAAATTTCCAAATAGGAGCCAACGCTAGGAAGAAAAATCATGAAATATGCAAACAATATCGATAGTGGATTTCAAACAATCATTGAATCGTGGATCTGAACAAGTTTGCCGAATAGGGAATAATATCTTGAAATAAGTTTCGAATATCAACCAAGGTTTCAAAATTGAAAATAAGAAGTTTCAAGAAATGGTCTAGATGCTAAAAGAATTTAAGGAAAGACTGGATTGCTAATCAAGATACATGGTTTTCCCAACCATGCGAAAGAAATCTTCCGTCTTCAGTCTAGCTTCAGTATTCCTCTGGGACTGGAATCTCTTCAACCTTCTTCAACTGTCCTGTCATAGACTGGTTCCTGTGGTAGTGCTCCTTGTGATTGCTGAATCTGGAGAGGTGGGTCCCCTTTGTTATAGTCCTGATGCTCCTCGTGCTTGTCCTTGGGCAGTGTGATCAATGGTCTCCGAACAATCCTTGACTTAATAGGCAGGTGATCCGTGGCACAAGCATAGCCTCCGTCTTTTGCGTCACTCCTCGAAGCGATGTCCTGGATGGCGACAGAAAGCACAATTGGTCATTGTATGAATCTGATGATACGGCTGAAGAAGCGATGTCTGAGTATGGCAAAGCTTTACGGGTTCTATGTAGTTACAGCCTTCGTCATAAGTCTTCATGTCTCTCATGTGTTTCAGCTTTCCGCCTCATTCCATTGTCTGTGTTATATTCTGGATCTCCTGGCTAGTGGCTTCAATCTTTAGAGGAGATTCGGTCCTCTGAGACTTGGATGGTCTTCAGTGGCAGTTCCAAGTTCTTGATCTGCTTCTCGGTACAAGACATGCGCTCGGTGTCGAAGAAGTCCACGGTTTGAGAGTCTGAAAATCAGAAGTCCTTCATGGTTCGGAGAGTGTATCCACAAGTCTGGCTTGGAAAAGGATGGCATGCTCCCTCGGGGTGTCAAGGAACTTCTGAAACATCTTCGTCAACCGTATACTACCCATGGGGATAGTAGGGCGATAGAAGGTAGTGGAAGCTCAAAACCCTCAGTGTAGGTAGATCGATCGTTTCGGTGTCGCATGCTTGATTTATCTGAAAAATAGAAAACTGTTAAATAACCTAGACCTAAAACAACAAGTGTTTATTGATATCAATATACCTGATATACCTGATATACCATTATTTCCCAATTTTTTTATGCTGTGATCAAGTTTTCCTAGTATAATCAAGTCCCCCCAATAGTAAGCTAAGACCTAGGTACCATTAGGATAGACCTGCATGGGCCACCACTAAAAACATGTCACGACCCGCTCCTGAATAATCGGACACGAGTCGGACACGCCCAGCCTTCATCGTTACACACGAAGAAGTAAGCTGTACCAATCTCTAGGGAAATCTAACCAGATAAACATGAATATATACAATCACAGCATCTAATATAACGTTCCCAGAAAGATCACTATAATCCACAAATCCAGATATAATAAAGGTACCAGAACCAACATGAATAAAAAATGCTATGAACTCTAAAGACAATATCTAGAAATAAAGCTAAGTAGTCTAAACCTGAAGCCTCAAGCTAAGTCTCATCCTGCTCAGCTAATATCCTGGGCTCTAGCCCATAGAGTAGAACAATATCCTGTAAGCACCTGTAACATATCCTAGTCAGGAGTGGAGCTAAGTATATCCAAAGAAATGAACATGAACATCATGGTATAAACAAGAAACAAGAAATATATATAAAGAACGAGAAATGAGACAAGACATGAAACTGAACAGAAAATACTAAAAGTAAATACAGGGAACATGTTAAGAGTCTTGAACATGAAATACAACCTGAACATGAGGTACAACCTGAACATGAAATACAACCATGAATCCTGAAATACAACCTGAATCCTGACATGTGCAATATTGAAATACATCTAGATGTGTGATCGGCTTGGGTAGATGTAATGAACATGAAATGGTACGGCTTGGGTCCCACGTGCACGATGCGGGACCTAAGCTATTCACATAAATAGTAACAGGGTTTGATCACATATCAATAATATTTCCCCTCCCAGACACAAGTAATCCATGAAACATGAAACCAGACAATCCCGTGATACATCGTGTCAACAAGGAGATACAGGTATGAACATACAAGACATGAGAAATGAACAAATTCGAGGAGTATACTTGCCTTGCTCAGGGTGATTGAGAAAGAGTAGTAAAGCTGGATGTCCTCCTGTGATGATTTACAAGTTGATTAATTACCATTTAAAAGTCACTAAATTCTAACACACTAGCCATACACTATACCAACTGTGGTAACTAGATGTAGAACCCACCGACTCCACTCTTTATAACCATTAGTTATGAACAAAAATGGAATTTGATGAGATCAAACTCATTACAAGTATATAAAGTACTCTATTACGGATATATTAGAACGCTAATGTTCCAAGGCCAATGGTATTCCAAATAATGCTAACATTCTTTCCAAAGAATAATAGCAATAGCTCTAATTTACTATTTGTTCAACTTGTATTAGTATCAAATCCTTTAAGATATTTTACCAAGTTTAATGACTTAACCCTAACTCAACAATAGTACATACTAACATTGCATAACTGAGGACAATTAGTAAGTTGAAACCAATTTCTATTAGCTCCCAAAGGTTCGGCCTGCTAGGCCTGAGCTAAGGCCCCCTGTTTTCTGACAACATCCCAAGTTATACAGTTAAAAAACCTAGCAATAATTTCCCAACTCAACATTCAGTTTAAAAGTGATTGAACTCAACTCTATAACGTTTAAGTCTAAAGCTTCCTCAAATACAAGCTTAATTTTAGGAAGTAAAATCCAATACGAACTTAAATAACACATAAAACCCTGCTAACTTCGTGAGGGGTCCAACAGCAACTCAAGCAAAAGTTTGAGTTTAACAACTATATACCAGATTTGAAAGGAAAACGAACACACTTGGTAGAATACTGCTATTTAACCAATAACCATGGATTCTACTTGCTTCTAACAGAGCTATTACTGTTACTATAACATTCCAACAAAACTCACTTCAGAACCATAACCCACCACAACACTAGAATTCAAATAGAGAACCCAACGGCTATGAGACACAACCAAAATCAACAGATACAGAATACTTAAAGAGTTTACAACCAAATCGAATTTGGGCAACAGAAGGAATTCACCAATGATCTCAATTCGAAGAAGTTCCCGCATCAATTCTCTGCCGAACGCATAGTGCAAGATACGACAGCAACAGGACATACACATGGACACAGCTGCAGTCTGAACACAACATGAAAAGTGCATCACGAACGGCTAAACCAATAAGTGATCCCTGTATCCCGCCAAAACGGATATGAACAACTCGTACACAAATAAGCAGGACACGAACCACTCCTAGACACGAATGATTGATCGAACACAACACTAAACCCCTACAACCCGAACACAACACTGTCCAAATAAAATTCCAGTTATGAATTAAATGAGCGAAACCTGAGGAAACAGAGTAGTTACCTGAAGGTTACTAATCCAACTGAAACTGGGACACGTTCGCAGAATGGATACGAGCCTTACGTGTCTAGATTACTGCTCGAGACCAACGATTCCGATCCTCAGCAATCCTCGAATCAATTAATTACTCAACCAATTCAACACCCTGTTCAAATCCCAGAACTCAACCAATCACCAAAAAAACACCACAATAATACTCTTCAGATCAAAACAGAACTGGGATCAGACTCACCCCAATCGTCGATAATGAGTTGGCGGTGGAGCGATCACAGCAGAAGAACAATCGCCGGAAGGCTCCTTGCACCGTGCTGGAGAAACGAGCCGCTTCGAGAAGGTGATGGAGTCGCCGAAAAAATCATGCAGCCGTGTGCTGCCGAGGGAGAACGACGCCCAGTCGTCGGAAGAACAAGTGCTTGTGTCGTCAATCGCTGTTGTTCGAGGATCTCGACACCGGAGAAGAGCTGAGCGCCACCGTCGTCGTCGTCGAAAAAGACTTGCCCCCATCGCTGCTGTGGGGATGGTCCATCGCCGGCCGTCATCGAGTGGTGGTCGCCGTCGGGAAAGACTCGTCCCCGCCGTTGTCGTCGGCGCTCAGTCGCCGCCCGGAGAAGAACCACTCCTCCCAAAGTCGGATCTACGAAATTAGGGTTAGGATTCGAAAGGGTGGGGAGAAAAGATCAAAAAATTTGGGGAAGACGAGAAAACTCGAGTAAAAGAGAATGAAGCAAATGAGTTACTCTCTCTCTCTCTCTACACACTTGATTTTTAAAGAAAATAAAATATACATTTGCTAAAAACCCCTTCGATGAAACTGATTTTTGTTCAAGCCCTTCCGCTCAGAAATTTTTATAAAAAAACCCTCCCCCTTTTCGAAAATTACAATAATTGCTGAGAATCAGTTAAAAACATTTTTATTTTTAAATTTTTCAAAATGAGGGGACCACTAAATTGGTTGTAACAACTTTTTGAAATTAAAATTGCTCATAAATTAAATTCTCTCCAAAATAGATCATCAAAATTATTTTTTTAAGAAAATATTAACCTTTTTATTTGAAACCTAAATAAACAATTGCTATTATTAGAAATCAAAATTTTATTTTCTCAAAATCGGGAAGTGGAGTTACAGAAATTGCAGGAAGAAGGTGGAGACGGTTGTCGTCTATTATGGGGGCGAGCAAGGGAAAAGGAGAAGAAGGGAGTGTTCCGATGGTCGGTCATAATGGGGAGGCAGGTTGGTCGGGGACGCTCGGTTCTGGCAGTGATGGTGTTGGTACTGGCGATTGTTGGAGTTGGGCGGCGTAGTAGGGATGCCTGGATCGATCCCGCCAGTAGGAAGCTGCCATTTTTAGTTTTTGAGGGAGATGTCGTACGTATATATTGGTTTGGTTTTAGGGAATAGGGATAGGGATGGACTGATTGTGTATGGATGTATTATCCTCATGGATATATATATATATATATATATATATATATATATATATATATATATATATATATATATATATATATATATATATCACTAGCGATGATTATGTAGTTGGATAAAAGTTTAGCTTTATCAAGAAGGAGATATTCAGATATATCCATAAACTAATCTAGATTTGTACGTGAGATTTAGATTGTATAACGTGTTGGGGTTGTCTGACACAAGAGAAAGTGTAAATGTAAATAAATAATATAAATAATGGAAGGAAATAGACGGACATGGACACGATGCACGGCACGTGGTTGTGTTGATGGTTTGGCTTGTGGTGGATGGCAGAATTTGGGAGAAATGGTCTCCTTAAACAGGAGATGGGACTTCTGATCTGATAAGGCTTAAGATTCCTAGTAGATAACTCATTTCCTGTAATTTAAATCGAAACAAATGGTTTAAGTCAAACTTTAATTCTTATCTTAATCTATTAATGGATAACAATATTTTAATTTGAATAAATCTAATATTTATCAAAATAATCTAAATCGTATACTCTATAATATCTAGCAATACATTAAATGATTACTTCAATAACTTCAAAATAATTTCAATAATATCCAATAATTAAAATTATATAAACGCCAATAAATCAAATAATTAGCTACTACAAAATAGCACTCGTTACCATTAATAACGAAAAGTTTATATTGATAAATCTAGAATTCTATTTAAAAATAAATGGAAATTTCCTCTTTAATATTTATGAATATTTATAACCTTTAAAACTGTTTTCGAAACCAATGAATCAATGTATTCTATCATTACAAAAAGGTCATGAACATATGTTTTATAAAAATTAAAAGCAATAAATTCTAACTAGTTTGGAAATACAAGATAACATCTTGCACAAAGTTATTGACGACGAAAAATAACAATTAACAATAATAATAGGAACAAAAATAATCTTCTTCTTTTTGAAAAAAACTGGGAAGAGGAGTTACAATAGTTCTTCTATGTTGAGCCTTGAAAGCGATCGATTTCTCTGACTTCTCCTTTGGTGTAGCATCTTCAAAGTCTTATAGTTCCAAATCGTGAGTGAGTAGCTTACCCATGAGTGTTTACAGAGACATTATTGAGAGGTCGTTTCCTTCAATGATTGTTGTAGCCTTTGGAATCTAGTTCTTCGTGAGAGCTCGGAGAAGTTTACGAATCTTCTTATGGTTACTGTATTCCTTGCCTAATAAAGACAAAGGATTTATAATATCCAGTAATCTCGTAAACATCTGAGTGACGGATTCATTTGGCTTCATCTTGAACGCCTCGTACTCTTGAGTAAGTCTGATGATCTTTGACTCCTTGACTTGTATTGTTCATTCGTGGGTTACTTCGAGAAGTTTCCATAATTCATTCGATGTTGTACAAGTTAACACCCAGTTAAAATCAGTTTTGTTTAAAGCGCAAAATAAAGCGTTAATAGCACGTGCGTCAAGACTGGCCTTTTTCTTTTCATCCTCAATATATTTATCATTGGGTTTATCAACTAAAACTTTCTCAACAGTAATATGAGGAGGCTTTTTGTAGCCATCAATAACTATAGACCATGGGTCAAAATTAAGAGATTTTAATAGAGAAACTCATCCGTGTTTTCCAATATGTGTAGTTTGTGTCGTCAAACAGTGGAGGTTTGTTTGTGGCTTGGCCTTCACTTGTGAATTTCACAGTTGTCATGTGTTATATTATAATTTATATAGCAATGAAGAATAATTGAATATAACTGCAATTTTACCTTTCTAATTACCTGTATAATCCGCTTTGATACCAATTGTAGGAACGAAGTCGTAAAGTAGAATAATCTAGAGGGGGGTGAATAGAGTAGGCAGCGGAATATTGCTAATTAAAAACTTGTCAGCAGTAAGATCACAGAATTAAATCAATAATCATAAAACAATAACTGTAAAAGAAATGAGATCAGAAGGCAAACGCAAATATAGCGATGTTTACTGGTTTTCCTCTTATGAGGACTAGTCCTGTCGGAAGAACTCTAGCTTCCAGTTGAATCCACTATTGAAAAATTCTACAAGTTTTTATACGAAGTCCTTGCAACTTCTACAAACGCGAGCTTTGATACGAAGAACTCGACCAACTTCAATTTTGAAGAGTCTTTCTTCAATCAAGCCTCTGATTATAATTTCTCTGAAATCTTCTAGACCATACCATACCGACAAAATGACCAAAGAATTTTAACTGGCTTGGGATTTGAAAATGCAAGTTTTTAGAACTCTTTGGAAAGAAACGTAAGCTTAGAAGAGAAGAGATGAAAGTGAATGAGTGATTTGAAATGATCAAAATTTCTCTATTTATAGTTTTTCCAAAGGCAGAACTCTGGCAGAATTCGGACAGAACTCTATGTAACAATCCACAACTGAAGGGAGACCAAGTTTTTCAAACGTTCGAAAATCAAGCGGTCACTAACCTAACTCTAGACGAACTCTGGACGAACTCGGGCCGAGTTCTGTCAGGGTTGGTCAGGTTTTTTCAAAAGTAATTTTTGGGCTTTTTAAAATCCTTCAGAAGCTTTTGTAAATAAGGGATGTTTTTCAAAAATATAGTTCATTTTTAAAAACGATTTTGGATAGCCTATTTGCCAGTACGACTCGGTGTACAATGTATCCCTAGATTCAATAAAAGTAAAAATTATATTGCATAAAGAAATACAGACTCGAGTGGCAAACATAGCTTCGGTCTTGAACTGAGTAGATATCCGATTTTGATCAGTGTCCAAGTGTCCAAAACGTCTTGAGTAAACATCTGAGTAGCTTCATATGTCGACACAAAGTTTGATCAATTATTAAAATCAAGTTTGACCATGACCAATGGGCCAACAATCTCTCCCATTTTGATAATTAACAAACCTTGACGGATATAATATCTTTGGTATCTTTGATAAGACAAAAACGAATTTTGGTAAAAAAATAGTTCCTGTAATCTTACAAATAAAAGATGTTAGATCTTATTTCTCCCCTATTGTCTCTTAGTAAAATAATTACAAAAGAGAAAGCTCTCCTGCCATATATGCATAAGCAATAATCAGTGAAGAAACAAAAATATATAAAAAATATTTATAGTTTTCATAGGCATGGTATATTAAAAAAATATCGAAGCATGATAAAGAGTGCTATAACGAGATATGCTAAATAGTACTAAGCTGATATAAATCTCTAATGTAGAGGATAGAAAACGATGTTTAACAGACAAACAACACAGAAAATGTCACAAAAAGTTCTAAAACTAGCACAAATAAAAGTACTGATACTAGTTTGGAATGTCGGAGCCTTTCCAAGTAAACAACGATAATAAACAGTCACAATAGTACGACAAACTAGACAAAAATATCTAAATTACATCTCATTCTCATCATCATCATCATCATCAATAGTAGTAGTCCTAGCATGACGACCGTGTCCAGAGGGACCAGCTCCAGATGTGCCAGCTCCAGAGGTGTGTGGAGTATCACCCGAACCACGGTACCAATCATAAGCATTCCCAGAGATTGGACCGCCTCATCCTCAATGCGGTAACCAGATACAGCAGGGTCTCTAGGAAGATAACTGGCAGAATGACCCGTCTGAGCAAATCGGAGATCGGCAAACGAGTTGGCAATAGCCAAGAACCGAGTCACGTCACGGAACTCATGTTCTCTGGACGTGTCAACAAAGAAAGTCTGCATATCTGAAAGGTGCTGATGGATACCCTCAAAAGTCATAGGGTAGGTCTGAGGAGGAACAGGAGCAGGAGGTGCAGGAGCAGCGGCAGTGCTGCGATGAGAATGCTGAAGATGCTTGGGCTCAGGGTCCAGAGCGTAAGTAGATAAATCGATATCAAAATGCTGAAAGATTCGAGGGATAAGTATTGCATAAGAGAGATTGCGGTCTCTTCCGCAACATCTGGATGAAAGTTTTAGGGGCAAAAAAAGGAATCCCCTTAAGAATATGATAGAGGGCAGATAGCTCAAGTGCAGTAACATCATCTTTCGAAGTAGATTTTAGATGAATAGTGGAATAGATGATGCAATGTAACTCTTAGTTAAACAAATTCAAGTTATTAGCCTTGAACTTTCCAGGACGAGCACTTGCTGGCGCACAAAGCTCATTCATAAAAATAACAAGAGTCGTACCCTCGAAAAAGTTAAAGTCGGTAATGTCATCGAGCGGAGCACCTTCGTTTGGAATACCAAGGATTTCTGCTAGCAACACATCATCGAACTCGATATCGATCCCGCCAATATGAGTTCTTGTGGTAAAAGTGTCTAACACGAAGTTACAGTAAAATAGTCGAACGGCATTAGAAGCTATAGAGAATTATTGGATAACGAGACGGTGTAACCCTAATGCCTCAAACAAAGGACGATGATCTGAAAATAGAGTCCATTTGATCGGAGCGCCTGTGTATATTGTACGCATGGCAAAGTCGGCATACCATAGCAAAGCTTGGTCATGAGTTTGAAGTAAAACTCATCTGACACGCTGTCACCCGATTGGGCCGGGCAAAAGAGGGAATCCGTATTCGGATCTGAAGATGATGTCTCTTCACTGGCATTAGTCTTCTTCCTCTTGGAAGGATTGAATCCCTTAGGTATTCTTTCCTAAAACTAGATAACCCTACGAAATTAAAAGTAGAGAGAAGAAGGAGTTATACCTTCTGAAATTCAATTATGTTGTAGAGGGATGAATTCTTCGCACGAATCCAAAGTTTGGATTGATTTCTCTACGTAGATTGAAAGCAACAAAGTGGAGAAAAACCAAGATTTTAGGGGACTTCCGGCGGTTGTTGCTGCTGTTTTGATGAAGTTTGGAAGAGATGAAGAGGAGGGGGCCTCGGGTTCTGACTTAAAAATTTACAACACCAACAGAACTCTGGCCGAATTCGGACCGACTCAGGCCAAATTCGCCTAGGGTTCTCCTGGGTTTTTAAATAAAATTTGTGGGCCACATCCTTTTCATCAACTCATTTCAAATATTTAATTCAAAGTTTAGTAATTTTAAACTTCAAATAATACAATTAAGATTATTTTATAAATTAACTTTCGTTGCTCAGCATTTGTTTCAGTTTAGCTGTAGGAGTACTGTCCCAGCTAACGGGAGTTCACCGGGGAACAATTAAGTACCACTTCGCTTCGACCGTAGTCGTGGTGACAGATAGACTCTTTGTAGGCTTGTCTCAAAAATAGTTAATGAGTATTAAAAAATGTTAATTAATAAAATAAAATTAATTAATATTATCGGCATCTAAAATTCCTAATTCTCGATGTAAATAATTAAAACGATCTTTCGCTAGAGGTTTTGTGAAAATGTCAGCCAATTGATTCTGTGTGTCTATATATACAAGGTCTATATCTCTATTTTGATGATGATCTATAAGAAAATGATGTCGAATTTTGATATACTTTGTAAGAGAATGACAAACTGGATTCTTAGTCAAATTAATAGAACTAGTGTTATCACAGAAAATGGGCATGTGTGTGAAATGTAATCCAAAGTCTTCTAAAGTTTGCTTCATCCACAAAATTTATGCACAACAACGTCCTGCAACGATATACTCAGCCTCAGTTTGATAATGCGACATAATTTTGCTTCTTGCTAAACCAAGAGACTAGGGCTTTTCCTAGGAAATGATATGTACTACTGGTACTTTTTCTATCTACTTTACATCTGACAAAATCAGCATCAAAATAACCGGTTAGGTCAAATGACATAGTTTTAGGATACCAGAAGCCGACGGAAGAAGTTCCCTTAAGGTATCGGAAGATACGCTTAACTACGCACAGATGTGATTCCTTAGGATTGGCTTGAAAATGTGCACACAAGCAAACACTAAACATAATATCAGGTCGACTAGCAGTTAAGTACAGTAAGCTACCAATCATACCTCGATACTTGCGTATGTCGACAGGTTTGCCTTGTTCATCAATATCAAGCTTCGTTGAAGTCGCCATTGGAGTGCTAAGTGGTTTGACTGCTTCCAGGTCGAACTTCTTTAATAAATCTTTTGTGTACTTTGCTTGATTTATGAACGTCCTATTATTGGTTTATTTGATTTGCAGTCCGAGAAAGAATTTTAGCTCTCCCATCATGCTCATCTCAAACTCATTCTGCATACACTTTAAAAATTCTTGACAAAGAGATTCATCAGTGGATCCAAAAATAATATCATCTACATAGATTTGAATCAAAAGAAGATTGTTATTCAAAGATTTTATAAACAGTGTAGTGTCAACCTTTTCCTTTAAAAAACTGGTGTCAAGTAGAAAAGAGCGTAGACGATCGTACCAAGCACGAGGGGCTTGTTTCAAACCGTATAAGGCTTTCTTCAACTTGAAAACATAATCGAGATTTTTGAAATCAGTAAAACCTGGAGGTTGAGCTACATAAACTTCTTCTTTTATAAAACCATTTAAAAATGCACTTTTAATATCCATTTGAAATTATGAAAACATGCAAATGCACATAACATCTGAATGGATTCTAATCTCGCAACTGGGGTATAAGTCTCATCGTAGTTGATACCTTCTTTTTTATTGTATTCTTGAGCTACGAGTCGAGCCTTATTACGAGTCACTAAACCATTCTCGCTTAGTTTGTTTCGGAATACCCAACGGGTGCCAATGACTGGATGATCAATGGGCTTGGGAACAAGTTCCCAAACTTGATTCCGTTCGAATTGGTTTAATTCCTCTTGCATAGCGTCTAACCAAAAATTATCACTACATACTTCTTCAATATTTTTGGGCTCAAGTTGTGAGATAAAAGCAACACAGGAAGCTATATCTTTATTAGAGGAACGAGTACTTACATCCTTGGTAATCTCGCCAATTACCAAGTCTTTTGAATGAGCTGCCAAGAATCTTATATCTTTTGGCATATCCTCAGGATTGCTGGTTTTGGCTTCTGGTTCTGTATGTGATTTGCTTGAAGACTCAGCTGGTGCTTGGTGTGAAGGTTTTGCAGTAGTTGTACTTGGTGTACTTACGTCTTCATTATCATCATCGACTGAATGTTGATTTAGTTCATCAAACTTGGCATTAATTGATTCTTCGATGATTATGGTTCTCTTATTGAAGACTCTGTACCCTTTGCTCTTTGCCGCATAACCTAAAAGATACCTTCATCGACCTTTTCATCAAATTTACTCAGGTTGTCTTTAGTATTAAGAATAAAGCATTTACAACCAATTATCATGAAATATGAAACAATGGGTGTTCTATAAATCCATAGCTCAAAGGGAGACTTCTTCGATATAGGTCGAATCAGAATACTATTGAGAATATAGCACGCTGTATTGATAGCTTCAGCCCAAAAGTATCTAGGTAGACTAAAGTGGTTCAACATTACTCTAGCCATTTCAGATAGAGTCATGTTCTTACGTTCCATAACTCAATTTTGTTGTGGAGTTCTAGGACAGGAAAACTCATGTAGATAACTGTGTGTGTCACAGAATTGCTTGAACTCTGTATTCTCAAATTCGTCGCCATGATCACTACAAATGCGAGTAATCATGAAACCTTTTTCATTCTGTATTTTCTTGCAAAAGGTGACGAATTCTGACAAAGCATCATTCTTGCGTGCAAGAAAATATACCCACGTGTATCTAGAGAAATCATCTACAATGACAAATGCATATAACTTACCACCTAGACTAGCAATTCTACTAGGTCCAATTAAATCCATATACAATAATTATAGAGGTCTAGTAGTACTTACAACGTTCTTGGACTTAAAGACGGATCGGATAGCTTTATTCTTTTTACATTCGCTACATACCATATCCTTCTTGAAAGATATGTCCGGTAAGCCGTGTACCACCTTTTTTGTGGATAGTTTTAAAATTATATCCATGTTTGCATGATCGAGTCTCATATGCCATAGTTGACTCTCAATGCTCTTAGCCATCAAGTATCTACTTACTTTGTTAGCATCTTCTAACAGATAGAAAACATATATGTTATCTTTTCTGATACCTTCAAAGATAGTACTGCCAGTTGAGCTATCAACTATAGTATATTTGTCTTTGACGAAGTTAATGCCATAAACGTGATCAGCTAAATGGCTTTTGTTGAGCAGATTATGTTTTAACTCGGTAACTAGACAAACATCTTTAATCACAGGATAAGGAGCCTTACTAATGTCACCGATACCGATTATGTACCCTCTCAAATTATTATCGACGGAGACGTATCCTTCTCTATTCTTCTTCGACAGTGTTGTGAATAATGATGCATCACCGGTCATGTGCCGTGAGCAACCGCTGTCGAGGATCCATTTACTTCTAGCATGTGAAGGGTGTCCCACCTACAAAACAGTTTGTAGATGAAACTCTTGGTACCCATTTCTTGTAGGGTCCTGACATGTTAGTCTTTGGTATCCATGCATAAACATTTAAATCTACCAACGTTTTGATTCTACATGCAGAGGATATATGACCAATGAGGCCACAATAATGATATTTTGCATGTTGAGTGTTGAAAGTTATGTGAGGTACATGATTGGTAGGTTTTGGTTTTCTAGTATAGAAAAATGCATGCCAATTAGTCTTTTTGGGCAGTGGTTTGGTATGGTTTGGTCTAAAAGTATTTGGTTTGGGTGTGTTCCGATGATTCAGTAATTGATACATGTTAGAATAGGAAGTAGCAACTTCCGGCCATTTTTTAAACTAATTTCCAACTTTTTGGAGGTGTCATATAATCTAGTATAGTCAGATGTAAGTGTTTCCTTTCTGACTTGTACACACTGGAGACTCTTTCTCTCCTTAGATAGGTCTTTCTTTAGCTGGATGATAGTTTGGTCTTTTTCTTCGGATAACTTGGTAGTCTCGTGTAACAACAGCTTAATAGAAGAAAGCTCACCAGACTCAATAGAAGAAACATTATTTCTAACATCAGCTAGTTTGTCGGTAAGTCTTCCTATCTCATCTTTTTACTCTTTAAGTACCTTCTTAGAGGTTTTATACTTACTATGCAGTTTCTTGTAGTCATTTAACAGGTCACTGAAAGTCTCTCCTAGTTGCTCAAAGGTGAAATCATCATAAGGATCAAACAAAGGATTAGTACTTACCTAATTGCAAGCCATCAAGCATATATTTGTAGCGTCATCTGATTGTTCGTCTTTTGAGTCGCTGGCTTCACTCTCATGCCTTATGCTTGTATTAGCGTACTGATTTGATGTAGATCTCTTCCGGTAGCCTTTATCATATTTGCTATTTTTTTTGTTGATGATGATGTTGTTGGACAATTTTTCTTCATATATCCTTTCTTCTTACATCCGTAGCAAATAGGATCTTCCTCGTTGTTGTTGCTATTATTGTCTTTTGTTTTTCTGTTGAATCTCATGAACTTCTTGAATTTTCTTACCAGAAGAGCTTGAACTTCAGAGTCAGAGTCGCTGTCGTCAGAATCATCTTCTACAGTTCTTCTATGTTGAGCCTTGAAAGTGATCGATTTCTCTGACTTCTCCCTTGGTGTAGCATCTTCAAAGTCTTAAAGTTCCAAGTCGTGAGTGAGTAGTCTACCCATGAGTGTTTACAGAGACATTATTGAGAGGTCGTTTCCTTCAATGATTGTTGTTGCCTTTGAAATCTAGTTCTTCATGAGAGCTTGTAGAAGTTTGCAAATCTTCTCATGGTTACTATATTCCTTGCCTAATGAAGATAAAGGATTTACAATATCCAGGAATCTCGTAAACATCTAAGTGACGGATTCATTTGGCTTCATCTTGAACGCCTCGTACTCTTGAGTAAGATTGCTGATCTTTGACTCCTTGACGTTGTTCCTTCGTTGGTTACTTCGAGAAGTTTTCATACTTTATTTGATGTTGTGCAAGTTGACACCCTGTTAAACTCAGTTCTATTTAAAGCATAAAATAAAGCGTTAATAGCACGTACGTCAAGACTGGCCTTTTTTTCCATCCTCAGTATATTATCATTAGGTTTATCAACTAAAACTCCCTTAATAGTAATACGAAGAGGTTTTTTGTAGCCATCAATAACTATAGACCATAGGTCAAAATCAAGAGATTTTAAGAAGAAATTCATCCGTGTTTTCCAATATGTGTAGTTTGTGCCATCAAACAGTGGAGATCTGTTTGTGGCTTGGCCTTCACTTGTGAATTTCACAGTTGCCATGTTTTATATTGTGATTTATATAGCAATAAAGAATAATTGAATATAACTATAATTTTACCTTGCTTTACCTGTATAATCCGCTTTGATACCAATTGTAGGAACGAAGTCGTAAAATAGAATACTCTAGAGGGGTTGAATAGAGTAGGCAACGAAATATTGCTAATTAAAAACTTGTTAGCAGTAAGATCACAGAATTAAATCAATAATCACAAAACAATAACTGTAAAAGAAATGAGATCAGAAGGCAAATGCAAACACAGCGATGTATACTGGTTTCCATCTTGTGAAGACTAGTCCAGTCGGAAGAACTCTAGCTTCCAGTTGAATCTACTATTGGAAAATCCTACAAGTTTTCATATGAAGTCCTTGCAACTTCTACTGACGCGAGCTTTGATACGAAAAACTTGACCAACTTCAATTTTGAAGAGTCTTTCTTCAATCAAGCCTCTGATTACAATTTCTCTGAAATCTTCTAGACCGTACCGACAAATTGACTAGAGACTTGTATCTGGCTTGGGATTTGAAAATGAAAGCTTTTTAGAACTCTTTGGAAAGAAACGTAAGCTTACAAGAGAAGAGGTGAAAGTGAATGAATGATTTGAAATGATCAAAATTTCTCTATTTATAGTTTTTCCAAAGGCAGAACTCTGGCAGAATTCGGACAAAACTCGATGTAACAATCTGCAACTGAAGGGAGACCAAGTTTGTCAAACGTTCAAAAATCAAACGGTCACTAATCGAACTCGGGCCGAACTCTGGACGAACTTGGGCCGAGTTCTGTCAGGGTTGGTCAGGGTTTTTTCAAAAATGATTTTGGGCTTTTTAAAATCCTTCAGAAGCTTTTGTAAATAAGGGATGTTTTTCAAAAACATAGGTCATTTTTAAAAATGATTTTGGATAGCCTATTTGCCAGTACGACTTGGTATATAATGTATTCCTAGACTCAATAAAAGTAAAAATTATATTGCATAAAGAAATACAGACTCGAGTGGCAAACAAAGCTTTGGTCTTGAACTGAGTAGATATCCGATCTTGATCAGTGTCCAAGTGTCCAAAACCTCTTGAGTAAACATCTGAGTAGCTCCGTATATCGAGACAGAGTTTGATCAAATATTAAAATCAGGTTTAACTATGACCAATAGGCCAACAGTATGTGTGACACCCTTGTAAGCCTCGAAGTTCTTTCAAGTTTTTCGGAGGGCGTATGTCAAGGATAGCCTTGGTTTATTTGGGTCATATGGATACCCTTTGCGGTGATATAAAACCTAAGAATTTGCCACTAGAAATCTTGAGGAAGGATTTAACTGGGTTCATCTTGAGCTGATGTGCCCGCATGAGATCAAAGACTATTCTCAGATCCTAAAGGTGTTCGCCTCATTGACGGCTTTTGACATCGATGTCATCAACATAACATTTGACTGTCTTGCGGAGATGCTTACGAAAAATAGTGCTCATAGATCGCTGGTATGTTGCACCCACATTCTTCAACCCAAAAGGCATCACTGTGTAACAATAAACCCCTTTGGATTTCTAAACGACGTGTGCTTCTCGTTATCTGAAAACATATTGATCTGGTTGTAGCCCGAATACCCGTCCATAAAGGACATGTGTTTATATCCACATGTGTTTTCGATCATCACGTCGGTGATCGAAAGGGGAAAATCATCTTTCATATAGGTAAAGTTGAGGTCCCTGAAGTCGATGCAGACTCAGATCTTCCCGTTCTTTTTAGTAACGAAAACAATGTTCGCCACCCAATTCGAGTGTTGTTCCTCACGAATAAACCAACTATCTACGAGTTTGTCCACTTCTTTCACAATAACATCCATAATTTTAGGACAAAACCGTCGTTGTTACTGCTTAACAGGTTTAGCGATCGGCAGAATGTTAAGTCAGTACATTATGACTTGCGGGTCTAAAACTGGCATGTCTTCATAGCTCCAGGCGAAGACGTCGATGTATTCCTTGATAAGTTGTACCAAGGATTCCCGATCCCCCCATGACAGGCTTTTGCTAATAAAGATGGGTTTGGACGAAGATTCATCCTCTAAGTCGATTTGCTCGACTTCATCTTCAATGGGAGGCTCTCGTTGTTCGAAACGAGATTCCCATTGAGATCCGAGGCATTAAGCCTAGGGTTCTTCTTCGAGAAACTTCAACGTCTGATCGTCATCTTCTTCTGGGGGACGTGCATATGCCATGTTGACTGACAACACTTCCCTAAAGATTGGGATGCTGGTGTCGGAGTCCTAAGTAGAAGCTTCATATGAGTGTAAATGTACTATATCCTCCGTCTGATGAGATTTCTGGGGTTGTTTTAGGCGTTACGTAACCTACCCCCCATCGAGTGCGGTAATAGTAGTCTTGAGGCTTCCCCTTGGAACTGTAAGTCGTAGGAGAAGACGTTGACCTTTCCCATAGTTCAAGCCTTTGTCGCTCTTCAAGTAGAAACCCATCCTCTAGATAAGATACTTTGCTTGGTTAATATAATGGTATATTTGTAATCTACCATTTTTTGGCTCTAGTTCGGCTTGAGAGAGGTCTTAATGACATTCGACCTTACCAAAATTGATGGATTTTGTCCTTGTTCCATGGTAGAACTATATAACAGACCCCTCGGTATGGGACAACCTGATTTATATGATTGACAGTCGTTACTTGTGTTTGTAACGATTGTAAGGCGTTATCTAAAGTATACATAGCATTCCAATATAGAAGATTCGAGCAGTTCAAAGACAACCTTTTTTTGATAAAATAAGGGATCTTGTCCTTTCGAATTACATCATCAAGAGAAGATGCATCTATGTTAGCCGATATGTACTCTCCTAACTCATCATCTGTCAAAACTGGGACAGTCGCTAGAGGAGTGCATGGGCCTTTCACCGTATTTTGGCTACCAATGGAGCGAACGTCTTGGTCGGAGGAGTTTCCGGAGACCTTCTCGGAAGTCTGGCCCGAATTGGTTCTTGAGCCTGACCTAGGAGTTTGACAACCAAAGAGGCCGGAGCCTTCACATGAAACTTAGCCACGAGAGGAGCTAACACTTAGGGAGGTTTTCCCTTGAGTCGCACCTTAAATGGCGCTTCAGACACCATTTCTGCTTCTGCTTCAGCTTCTGCCTCATCGTCAATATTGTTGGCCTCATCATCCAAGTAGACTGTCTTGTAAAGATCGGAGTCAGTAAAGAATGCTTCGACCCCTCTGAAGAGATCAACATTAGCAAATTTTGTCCTAACAATGCCATTACCAGCTACATATTTGATGCACTAGTAGAGAGTAAACGACACGACCATATACTCGTGCATCCACAAACGTCCAAGCAAGATGTCGTAAGAGATGGGGGCATCGGTGACATAGCAGGTCACCTCTGTCTGGAGGTCGCCAATTTGACACTTCAGACGAATCTTGTCCAACGGTTCACTTTTTTGGCGTTTAAGTCGCTGATTATAGTATTGGATGCAGTCAGGCGATGCATCATGATCCCCAAGGTTTAGAGTAGAGTCTGAAGGATGATGCTAAGGGAAGACCCTTGAATCCGATCTACCTTGATGGCACCAACATATCCTGTGTAGTACAGCTATCTGTTATGTCGATTATTCTGGAGCAACATGTCCTGCTGAATGAATGTGATGTTGGGGATAATTTCCCCTACATTATGGTAGTGTAGACATGTGGTTGGATCTTCCTTAGGTTGTTGGAACCTGACGGATGAAGGGCTCAGCATCCTTCAGCGCTTCACATAGAGCATCCCGAGTATCTTTGGATAGTCTGAGATGCTCAAATAGCGATAGCCAGGCTGGAGTATTGGCAAATGACACCAATATGTCAAAGTCGTGGGGTTTTGTCAACCCCGAAGTACTTCTTTACCTCAGAGGCTTGTCGAAACGAGCCTCCTTTTGCCTTTATTTATCTTCCGATAGAGGTTGGAATGGACCCTCCCCTCGGGCAACGATAGTGGTACCGGGAGGTACCTCTTCAGCCGGAACCTCCTCCTGATGAGCACTCTGTTGCAACAGTATCACCACTGGAAAGGCTTCCTCCGGAGCGGTCGTGAACATTCGGCAAGATTTGGTCTTTTTGCTTTTGGTTTTGGTTGTAGGGCATACCACCGATTGCGTCAATTCTGGAGTTAGATCTGGGTGAACCTACATGATCTTGCCTCGAAATATAGTGAGTGGCACTAGCCCACTCACGTTGTCACAAGTCGGTGGAAGGTTGATTACTTCTATTATCGCCTTTGGAATAGGGACGGCACCATCTTGAGCCTCAGTCGACGGCAGGGTGCCAAACTGAAAAGACACCATATTTACGGAGGCTGTCTTGTCCTCGTAATCGAGAGAGAGGACATTCGTATTGATCATACGGTGGATGTAGTTCTTCAGTACGTAATAGTCCTGAGTTGGGTGTCCAACGAACCGATGTTAGTGACAATAAGTCGGATTGCCTATCCTGTTGACCTCATCGAGGCGTTTAGGTTTAGGTAACTTGATTTTGTTGCCTTGCATCAGTACCTCGAAGAGCTGTAGAGTGTCTTCGTCATTGAAGGAGTAGACCTCCTTCTGTCACGGTGCGATCGGTGGCTTCTGGACAGGAGCAGCCGTACCCTTGGGAGTATTGACCGTCAAGGCCTGTTTTCTTTTGGGCTCGTGTCTGCTGTTGTTGCTGTTAGAGGAGCGTTTCCCTGTGTCATCAAACGCCGGAAAGTTGACTCATAGGAGACGAGCGTCGTGGGCCTTCATCTCGGTATTTTTTGCACTGATAATGAGTGCAGTCCACTCTTTGTATTGGATGGAGTCAACCCAAAGTTTAATTATTGGTGCCATGGTCTTGTAGCAAGAATCCATCAGCACATGCTCAGAATTCTCGAAGTTAACCTGAGACATGCTTGATAGAAGTGCTCTATGTAAGCTTGCACTGTTTCCTTTTTCTTTTGGTTGACGAGGAGATATACCCTATTGATCAGTCCTAATCCTGCCTTAGTATTGGAGACATTTTACTTATTATTTTTCTTATTTTATGAGGACAAATCCCTACTAGCATAAACTTATATTATATATATTTGGTAGTGGATTGTCTCCACCCGGCTGTCTTCACATCAGGCATGGAGTACCTTGCTCAATGGCTTCCTTGGTATGCCATTTTTTGGCGATGACTGCAGGGTTGATGGCGAGCAAAACAACCGAGGTCGTTAGGAACATCTGGCAGTGACCGAAGGAGGCCACCATGGATGTGATTTAGAGTTTCATGCCAACTGTGGTGTCAAAGAGGCGGATGAAGAAGGTAGTGAAGTATGTTGTGGTGAAGATGAGGAAGACGGTAAAATATGATGTCGTGGACGTGTGGAAGGTCCAAGGAGCACTATGTATAAGAAACAAAATCTTCTTGGAATGATGCAAGAAAGTGTTAATTTTTCTCTATCTTCTTATGGCCTATAGGATACCAGATTCCCTTTGTTAATGGATACTCATATGCACTACCACATTGCCATGGATTATAGGGACTAACAAGTTATTTACCATACCCTTGAGAAAGTTATAATTCTATGGAGGAGTACCCCTTTGTTATTTGAACTCTGCTTCTATTTTCATATGGTATTGTTGTGTTTTTTGGAGTGTCATTGTAACTTTTGGGATTGATATCAGTTGATTCATCTTGTTATTTTCTGTGAAAACTAGTTCATTTCTTGTTATTTGTTGCTACATTCTTTATGAACTTATTATTTATCGTGAAAATGCTATGAGTTAATATAGAAATGATGCAGTTACAACTACTAATCTTTTATGTGAACATTCTTAGACACTGGATATTTGAGTATATTGTGTTGTTCAACATGGTATGGATGATGGCTAGTTGAAAACTCTTTGAGTTTGTAGACCATAGAGAAAATTTCATATTGACCTCCTTTAATACATAAGTTTCTGAAGAGATTTCAGATTGACCTCCATTAGTACATAGGATTTTGAAGAGGTATTGGATTTTAACTTAGATGTAGATCAACGATGTTGAGGGGCTCCATCGCCAATCAAGTCACAACGGGATAGAGAGGCAACCAGTGATAGCTTTGTCAAGGTGGCGAATGATAAGACAAGAATGAAGGCCATGCAGAGCGATAAAGTTACATGTAGGGCAGTCTCGAAGAGAAATTATATGAATGCAATTTCTTATCTTTGAATGAAGATTTGTTTCTTGGCAAAGACCGACACGTTCTACTAATATTAGGGAGGCATTTTGTTTTGTATTTGTCAATGTAAACAACATTCAATATCATTCATTTGTTGGATGGAAAATGGGCATTTTGGTTCATAGATTTGTGATGTTCTGAAGTTTACAATGATGCTGGTAGTATGTATGCTACATAATATAAATACGGTGATGGTATTTGTTGTTTGTAGCTAGTTGTTGCTTTGTGCAGGAAATCGAATTATGTCCTAGTGATAAATAAAGAGAGTGGTCAGAACTAAAGATTGCTTCAAAGATCTTATTGTGCTTGTTCTTTTTTTGTGCTTGTTCCTTTTGTTTTCACATGCATATCAAGAAGAAAAAGTAATCTTGATAGAGAGAGAGTAAAATTCAAGACTGCTTGTTATTTCTCACTGAAATAACAATATGGAAAACTGCGAGACTATTTCAAAGATTTTATTGTGCCTTTTTTGTTTTACATACATATCAAGAAATAAAGAGATTAGAAAAGAACATAATGTCACAACCCGCACCCAGTATAGGGGCACGAGTGCGTAACAACGCCCAGCCTATGCCGCAGAATCGACGGTAGAACGATGTTCTAGGTCGCTAACTAATAACTCACACAATGATATAATGTACCTGTCAATGATCTCAACTCCGAATGGAGGACAAGTATAAAGATATGGTAATACTCAATCACTGTCTAAAATACGATAAGATATCAAAGAAGTCTAAATAACCATAAAGACTAAACATCAACAATACTACTAAAATAATATTCAAATGAATCTTAAATACAATGTCAAAATCTCTACTTATTACAATTCAAGTTCAAAACAGAGAATCTAAAACATGTCCACTAAACTAGGTCTCCCGGTCACTCCTGAGAATCGGGATCCAAGGTAGCTATTCCCTCCTTGATCAATAGTAGGTAGGGCACGTATCCTCTGGACAAACATCAGAAAAATATATTCAGTCAAGATGGAACGAGCACATCTCCTCTAGCAGTTCCAAATAAATGACAAAGACTATAAAGCAGTTATAGACAGTTATACTTGATGAATCATGGAAAGTTGAGACAGGTAATGAAATAGAATCAACAGCTAAGACAAGCAAAGTAAACATAGTGAAATAGAAGAACATGGTAGTAAAAACTGTAAATAGAAGTAACTGAACTAGAACGATGTGATGCGAGTCCAACCAGTATAACATGAGACAATGTGAATCTAGTAAAAGACACTAATCTATTGTATTTTGAAATACCAAGTTCGACATGTAACTATTAGACGAGTAGTGAATACGGCACATCGCACGCTTGGCCTAGCGGCGACGGCTAACTTTCTTGTAGGGTGATTGTCGTTGAATACGGCACGTCGCACGCTTGGCCTAACGGCGACGACTATCTTTCTCGTGGGAGTGGTTCTTGTTGTATACGGCACATCGCACTCTTATCCTAGCGT